>CAUHTR010001573.1:0-75080 GCA_959609185.1 Schmidtea polychroa | reverse complement strand
AAAACAAGAGGAGGAGTTGTTGTAAATAATGTATAAATGAAACGATAAAAGTAGTAATAATAGTAGTAGTACGTACAAAATAAAAGTAGTAAATTAAAACAATATGTAGAAAATATCTAAAAACAAGTATGATGACCACGTATTGTAAATAGGAAATGAACCAGAGAAACGAAGAGCAAGAACATCCAAATGAGATACCACATGTTGTTGAAGTGAGAGAGCAGCCACTAATAAATGTGCATCCAGTGGACATGATAGAAATGAACGTACCAAACCAGTCGAGTCAGTCAACAGGATCTATGTGGAGGACACAATGTGAACTAATGACCCAACTAACAAATCAGACTCAAGAACATTGGATACGAAATCAAATGGCCTGATAGAGAGTATTAATAGAAATGCAATATACATTACCAAAATAGAGGAACAACACCAAATAATCGCGCAACTAGAATATAATAATAATCAGTTAATAAGCCAAATCAGATGGCAAGCGGAAGAAATTAGAAGGTTACACGAAAATCGACAACATGATGATATTACCAGTTTAGTCGAGTGGATGACCGGACTGCCAGGGACTGGAGAACCGGACTCGACGGTAGATGTGTAGGAGAGAAAGGGGTAAAATGTAAATAATCTTGTAAATAAATAGAGTTATAACCAAGTAGAATCCCAAGATTTAAAAGTTATCATTGTAGAATGCAAAACAAAGCAGAAGAAAGCCGGAGAGAAGCAGAGGAACAAAAGATTAACTATGAATTGATGAGAAAATATCAAGCCAAGCCGGACGAGTTCGAAGAGAGACTATTATGTGCCGATGCAGCATGTAGAAGACTATTAATTGGAGCAAGTCAAACTCGATGCGGTTGTAGATTGTGCCGAGGGTGTGATATAAGATTAGCCAAACTAAAGCGAGAAACTTGTCCAGGATGTGGAGAAACATTTAATTTGGTGCCCACTGGCACGATATCGGATAAAGCAATGAACCGAGAAATCAGAGAAGTGAAAATAAGATGTCCTCAAAGGTCATGCGAATGGACAGGTCGAGTAAAGGAGTTAAGAGCTCATACCGACGTATGTGAAAATGTAGAATTAGAATGTGAAGCATGTACAGTAAAGTTTTTACGAAAAGAGAAAACCAAACATAAAGGAGAATGCGAAGCGCGGACGGAAAAATGTGAATTTTGCGGAGAAACGGCTAATTGGAGAGAGATCGAAATGGAACATCGAAACGCAGTAGAAAGACGGATTTGCGTCGAATATACAGGGAGATGCCCAAACGAGTGTGGAGAAATTAACAACGTCAGATTAAATGAACATTGGGAGATATGCACGAGAAAAGCGATAAAATGCCCAATGGTGACATTCGATTGTAGAGTGCAATTACCAGTAGAAGAAATGAAGAAGCATGTGGAAGAGAATACATTCGAGCACATGCAAAAGATGATGAGAGCAATAGAGTTAACAGCAAGGGTAATCGAAGACGTCAAAGACGAACTAAAATCACATAAAATCATGATAAAAGAAATGCTGAGCTCACAGGAAGGCTTCGAAAATACGAGAGAAGCCGTAATACAAAGAATGTTAAAATTAGACGACAAATTAGTCGAAGTAACGAAACTACAAACCAAATGGGTGGGAAAGGAACTGACAACCGAGGAACTACCGATATTACCATACATGTGGAAAATCCAAGGAATAACAGAAATAATGGAGCGAGCAAAGCAAGGAATCCAGACAACGATAATGAGCAAACCATTCTACGCCAAAAAACATGGATACAAGATGAAATTGATGTGGTTTCCAAATGGCGAGGGAAAGTTTAAAGATCGGTGCATGTCCTTATATATGCAGATCTGTAAAGGAGACTTCGATGACTTAATAGTCTGGCCATTCCGACACAAAGTAAGAATATCCCTCTTAGGAAGAGAACGAACGCACATAATATACTTTCACGCATCGAGTCCAGCACGGAATAAACCAATTACAGAGGTTAATACCGCGGTAGGAGCAGCAGAGTTTATGCAGCTATACCAGTTTAATGACGGTTCCTACATAGAAAAGGACACTATATTCTTCCTAATCGAACTAGATGAGGAAGGACCAACAATAGAAATACGATAGGCGGATAGAGAGAAATTGTAAATATTTTGTAAAAACGATGTAAAGTAATTATAAAGTTATTGCATAAAGTAAAGTAATTCACCAAAACCATAAAAATTAGAAAAAGAAAAATGCACATAGTAATGATGGAATTTATTATAGATGATTACTCAAGAGAGACCGAATACCCGAAAGAAAACGATCACCATGAGAGAAGGACAGGACGAGGCGACATCCAGAGAGAAAATAGGAAGTTCGGAAGTCAGTGGAACGAAACCAAGTGGTTTCACGTATTATCGAAGAATTATAGGAAATGGTTATAGCTTAGTGCCTGGAGATTTGAGGCAGGGGAGTGATGAGCAATTCAGATGTGAGAACCAGAGATACCTGTCATTTGAACACCAGACCATTTTCACAAAGGAACAGAGCCGAGCACTGGCACTCAACGGGTTTTTCTTCACCGGAAAACCAGAGATACCAGATCAAGTAACGTGCCGTTTCTGTAAAGGGAAATTAGCAGAATGGAAAAAAGGAGAACACCCAAAGGAAGAACATCGCAAACGATTTCCAAATTGCCCATTCATACTGGGATTTGATGTACACAACAAACCAGAAATCAAATACGAAGCCTTGGAGAAATTGAAAACTGAAGACGAAAAAGGAGGGAAAATGACAATCGCGATAACCAGAATCGTTGACGAATATGTTCCAACTTGTGAAGATGAATTCCTCACGCAAATAGCAGATAATAGAATGAAAACGTTCGGAGATGATACGAGAGGACCTGAACTAGCGATAAGAGGATTCTACCTAACAGAAAAGCAAATACTCAAGTGTGAAAGATGCGAAAGTCAACAGAGATTACCGGAAGAAGGCATACCAGAAATTAGACATCAAGCATGGTGCCTATATCACAACGAACAAGAAACCGAATATCCAGAAGTACTAGTAACAGAAGAAGAGGTTGACGAAGTTGTAGACAAGCCCAACATGTGCAGAGCGTTGAAAGCAGCCGGAATAGGCACGACAAGGGCAAAGAATATGATTAGAGAGAGACTACAGAAAAACGTGCATATACCAACCACAACGTACGATATGATCAGAGCGATAACTCAGTATAGAGAAAAACCTGAAACAAAAATAAAAGAAGAATCAATGGTCAAAGCAGCTATCTTACGAGATATCAAATGTACTATGTGTTGGGAGAGGAGTGTAGAAGTTATCCATATGCCATGCGGACATTTGATCGCGTGCGCCACGTGTAGTAGAAAGGTAAAGGAATGTCCAATGTGTAGACAGAGGATTGCGCAGCGAATCAAAGGATTTCGCTACGCCGATCAGTAACAAAAATTAAAAAATTCCGTGTATAAAGTGTAGATAATAAATGTATGTAATAATAGTGGTAGTAATAGTGTAATTATTTAGACAATGAATAAAGAATCACAAACCTATGAGGAAACCGAGATGCAACAACTCGAACAGTATAAATCCATCATACAAACATACGAAGCAGAAAGAGTAAAGAGAGAAATAGAAATGTACAAAACCATGTATGAGAAAAAGCAACAAGAGTTAGAAGTGGAGAAGGCGGAAGCACTAGCAGCAAAAGAGAGGTGGATGAAACAGGTAGAGGAATTAACCGAGGATGTGAGAAATACCTCAACATACCAAGAATTGGAGGAAGAGCTCTCGAATTTACGAACTCAGCGGATTATGAGATAGTTGGGTTATGCGGAGAGATAATAATGCAGAAGACACAAATTAGAGAAACAAAGGAGCAATACGAGGAGGAACAGCGTAAAACGGAACGAATAAAACTACAAGCGCAACAATGGAAACGAAAATACGAAACCCTCCAAACGAGGCAGAATGATAGTCACGAACATCAAATACGAAATTACGAGGCCGAACTAGAAGAAGCAAAGGACAAATGCGCAATGATGAAAGAAAAATGGGAAAGATGCAAAAAGACCCTAAACGAAGTCAGAGGTCAAGGGAGGAGAACACCGCATAGAGAACCAATCGTTAAAGATAATATATTAGAACGAATTAACACACAAATAAAAACACAAGCTCAGAAATGGAAGTATAAATACCTAGGAAGCCAAACTCAAGTGTTATACTGGAAAATCAGTAGCAAGGAACAACTGGGGATTACGAAAAGCAGACCAAGAGTTTTACGAAACAAGAGCTACACAGCGAGAAGAAGAAGAAGTAGAGGGGAGAAAACGACAACAGAAATTTGAGGAAATTGAAAGGTGTCTCAAGCATCAAGCCCGAAAATGGAAAAAGAATTGGAAAGAGACCAATGAGGAATTAAGACAGTTGCCAATGAAACTGATGGAAAGAGATGAAGTTAAAATGTGGGAAACGATAGAAAACCAAAAAGATGAGATCAGCCGATTGAGTAGAGAACATAGAATCAAGACGCGGACCAGCGACGGTAGACGGAGAGTCATAAAGAAACAGACTCGAAAGATAAGAAGGTATGAATACCAGGAAAAGAGATGGGAACAACAATTGACAGACCAAGATCGACAGATCCGACAATTACAAACCGAGGTAGAGGAAGCCAAGCAAAAGATGAACGGATATAAAGGTATGTACACCCAAAGGGATGTGAATTGGAAGCATCAAATTGCGCTTAATACGAAATGTAGAGAGGAGTGCGATAAGGCAATCCAACAAGCCAAACAGGAAACCGAGATAATAAAACGATGCTTCGAAGAAAATGAAGCGAATCTGAGAGCAGAAATCGAGAAGTTGAAAATGCTTGAAAAAACCCAACGATTGGAAGAGGAATTGGATTAGATGATAGAAAACGAAAGTAGACTAACGTTTCTGTTGGATGTGGAAATAAACATCTCAACGGAACTGCGAGAGGAAGTAGATCGGTTAAGGAGACAACCAACAATATTATTAATGCCGCTCTACCCGTTCCCGTTGCAAGTCCCACAGCCTGCCGAAGTCACAACAGATGAAGGCTTCGAAGAAAATAACGAACAAAATAAAGCAACATGGATTTAGTCGAAGAGAGAGGTTGCCTGTAAATAAGAATGAGTTCAAAAAAAAAAAAAAAAAACATAAAACCAAAACCAAATAAAAATTACAAAACCAAAAAATTCAAAATAAAAGGAAGACGAAAGGAAATAGGATGTGTATATTTTTGTAGATATGAATTATTTAAAAGAAAGAGAATCAACGAGTAACGAAAGAAGGTCAAACGACCAACCTGAACCAAGCCAGAATACGATGCCAATCAAACAAGAACCGACGAATGATTATAGTAATAAATGGAGAGTCAGCAAGAAGTTGTTCAAAACAAAAATTGCGAATCAAAAGGTAGAGATTACGAGATTGAGACAGCAAATTGTTCAATCAAGACGATTAATAAACACTGTCAAGCAAGGAATTTTGAGGGAAATAAATGAATCGAAACGAAAAGAGACGGAAAATAAAAACCTGAGACAGGAGATAGTGGAATTGAGAGCTCAGGCAGTAATCGAAGATTACTGGAAATCAGAAACAAGGAAGTTGAAAAAGATTGTAAATATCGATCAAGTCTATATCGAACAGTTAGAAGCACAATATACTTATGCAAAAACGAGAATGAGAAAAAGTAAACGAGTCGAGAAGAGAAATGCAAAACTCAAAGAAGAGATCAAGGAACAGAGAGAGGAAACAGAAAAACAATGGAAGTTGAAAGAAAATTACCGGATAATCTTAAATCAAAAACGACGAAGCATGCAAACATTGCAGACGGCCATAACCATCAAGCAGAGAAAATGGAAAAGTAAAGAGAAGCAATTACAAGAAATACCAGAATTAAAGAGACAGTTGGTAGCAACGCAACTCGAAGTAATAAGAATGAACGAGTTGAGTAAAAGACGAGCACCTGAACCTCCCATAAAAATAAGGGATGAGGTCGGTGACTCCCAATAAATGAGACAAAATAACTGTAAATAAATTGCAAATAAAGCCAAGTAATTATTATTAACGTATATGTATATGTAAAGATGAGAAGCCTAATCGTGGTGATGATTATAATGACAATGCCAAGAATCCTGCAAGCTGAAGAATCAATGATTAGATGTCAGAAAGAATACCCATACCGAAGAGAAGATAGCACATGTAGCAGCTTTAAATCAATCTGCGAAAAACCCAATGAGGAATGCGAACAAATCAAGTTGCAATGTTCGCAATGTCCAACAACAACTGAAAGTTCGACGGAAGTGCAAATGGCTCAGACAATAAAAACAATCTTAGAACAAGAAATGAAAGTTATCAGAACCCAGATAGCAACATTAGCCAAACAATTGCAAAGTCAGAAACCAAAGAGAGAATCCCAAACAGATCCAGCCGCAATGAGAATGATGGTAATAATATTAGAGGAAATAAAACAACAGGTAACAACAGCCGCCAATGGACGTTCAAGCAATTGTGAAATAGTAGCAAAATCTGTAGAGGAAATGAAAGGAAAAATAACTTCCATCATCAAAGAGGAACCCAGCAGTAAAAATGAGGTAACGAAAACCTTGAAAGAAATAACAAGGGAAATCATAACTACCATAAACAAAAACCCAATGAACTCCGAGAAGATGATTAAAACCCTAGAGGAAATAAAGAAAGTTGTCACCTCAGAAGAAAACAAATCCAACAAACCCGAAAAATCAGAGATTATAGATACAACCCAATTAAAAGAAATTATGAACAAACCCAAAGTAATAGAACCGAGAGAGTCTGAATCTCTCACAATATTGATCCTATTAGCGGCGAGCCTAATGATAAACATCACCGTACTGAGCCTGATTGCACTCAAACCCAACTCCAGTAAAGAAAGAAACAAAACCCTCAAACTAAAAGAACAATCAAGGAGTATTCGTATCCCAATGGAAGAACAGCTAATCCAAACAACGAACCAACCAAGATACTTCAAATCTTCCCCAAACATTGAAACCAGAGCCGTCATCGAGACGAGATCCCGAACAACAGAGTTCTATTAATATGGCACCATGACAGTAAAAACATTTCTTGACATTATAAAACATTATCAAACAATTGTGATTTCAAAGACTGAGACTGATTATGACTAATAACATTGATTCTTGAGCATGATAATTTTATTTTATGTGGACCGACCTCGGTCGTTCTTTTCCTTCATCTTTCAACCCATCTGTAAAATGTAGTGTAATAGTAGCCTTTTTATGTATGTGGGTATTGAGGTCACGACCCTGTAGCTTTGTGGACCCAATTTGCATGTAGGCACTTGTAATATAGTGCAAGTATTCTGAAATTAATCTTATTCATCTTCTGATTTAAATTGCGGGTCGCAATTTTATGGGCCCCCGAGTGTTTTATGTTGGGCTAGAACTGATTTCTAGACCCAAAATACAAATTGTGACTGAAATGTGTAGGTACACATTAAGTAAAAAAGCACCAAGTATAATTAAATATTAAAACCTACACCAAATAAACAATGGTAATTAAACAGAGAAAACAACAAAAATAATAAACACACAAATTAAATAAAATTATACAAAAGCAAGAAGTTATGCAAAATCTAACTCAAAAATAACCAAATAAACATAGAATTACAAAAAGCAAACTCGAATAACTTAAAAGATGGTAAAAACAGTAAAAAATTCCAGAAAAACCCAGAACATTCCATTAAAATAGCGATGACCATCACAAAAGCCATAAAAGTTAGAGAAAATAAATAAATTAGTATTAAAAATAATACATCTTAAAAAGAAATTCATAAAACACCAGTTAGAATAAAAATTAAATTAAAAGTAAAATAGAATGTTCTGGAACCGTTCCAAATCCATCATGGACGTCAAATTAACGAAGAATAATTAAAAAATAAAATTTTAAAAATAAAAACAAAAATTATGGCACAAAAATTGCCATTAAAAATATCAAAATCGTGAAATAGAAAATTCTGGAATAAAAAGAATTCGAGTTTGTTTTAATGCATCAATACATACACGTGTACAAAATAGGTATATATACTGACACGTTTCAGTCACAATTAATCATTTTTGTTTAATGCCAATATTTTGTTAAAAATTTTCCGAAAACTAATAGTAAGTAGATTTTTTTGTTGTTCGATGTTACTATGATTAATGTAATTATTTTAATGTAGATTAATTTTAATATCCATAAGACCTAATTTTTTTTTTAATTTTTTTTAATACGACTGATCAGCGGCGTCTCAGTGCGTCTCTATTCAGTCCTGCATTTAATGTTAAAAATTTTTTTTTGAATGACACATGCAGACATGCAATATCCAGTATATAAATTTTTTTTGTTTGGTCATCGGAGGTCGGCCACTTCATGGTTCTACCATGGAGTTGTGTCGATAAAACCCCTCCGCTATGGCTCTATATGCTTTATTTATCGGTCGACAATGATGTTTCGACTCAACATTACAGTAGGGCTTGTCGTAGCGGTCACAGTGGGGCCGTGTAAGCAAGCATTCTTCCCGAGTACAAGCAAACATATTTAATCTCAACATTAAAAATCGTAGACAATAGGGTTACACTAAGGTCATAATCGAGTAGAACTCAGACCCAAATTGAACATATGTAGTCGGTTGAACATCATGGGAAGACTCGATTATATCTATACGTTTGTCGAACTGCATTGAGATATATAATTTTAAAATTTCTTTAAATTTTTTTTTGTAAATGTAGGAATCCTCGTAAAGAAGTTCGACAAACGTAAATAATAAAATGAAAGTACTTAATTAACTTTTAAATCTATGGCTCAAATTTGTAGTCGAAGCTATAACCTATAAATACGTATTACCCTTTATTCATGAAATATGTCTTAATAATGAGTCCGAAAATGTAATCTAAAACTGTTAAATGTTTAGAAATTATAAAATAACTATGCTTGAAGTATAATTTATAATTATTAATTATATACTTTTATGTTGCATTTAGAAATAATTTATAAATTTTATACTATGAAATATGTCTTAATAATGAGTCCGAAAATGTAATCTAAAAATGTTAAATGTCTAGAAATTATAAAATAACTATGCTTGAAGTATAATTTATAATTATTAATTATATACTTTTATGTTGCATTTAGAAATAATTTATAAATTTTATACTATGAAATATGTCTTAATAATGAGTCCGAAAATGTAATCTAAAAATGTTAAGTGTTTAGAAATTATAAAATAACTCTGCTTGAAGTATAATTTATCATTGTCAATTATATACTTTTATGTTGTATATAGAAATAATTTATAAATTTTATACTATGAAATATAACCTTATGTCTATTTAAAATATAATGTGTGAAGATATTTGGATATAATTTGAGGTTATATTATATTTTATTAATGTTGAATTAGAAATATAGAGTATATTATGTAATAGTACCAATTGATAAAATATAACTTTATTGATAGTCCATAAAGGTTAAAGTACCAGATCCATCTCCAAAAATACAAATAGAACTTTATAATTTACTTGAACATAAATACCTAAATCAGAAATTATGAGTTTGTACCATAAATATAACTTATACATGTCTGGGTTATGAATTATGATTCTATATTATCTCATTGTACCTTAATTATAAAATACGATCTATAAATGGTTACACAAAAAAATTTTTTGGATACGCAAATATCAGGTCTAAATAATTATGTATAAATTTAGATTTAAGAATATAAATTATCAATAATTATATTAAAATTGTGATTATAAAATATAAAGTATAAATAGCTATATATAAAGGCATATTGACCATAAAAGTATAACCTATAAATAGTTACGAATGAATTTTACTTACAAAAATATAAATTATAAATAATTATATAAAAATTTTGATTATAAAATATAAAGTACGAATAGCTATACATAAATTATATACGGATAATGACTACAAAAATATAATCTATAAATCGTTACGAATAAATTTTACTTACAAAAATATAAATTATAAATAATTATATAAAATTTTTGATTAGAAAATATAAAGTATAAATAGTTACATATAAATTATAGGTATATTGACCATAGAAATATAATCTATAAATAGTTACGAATAAATTTTACGTACAAAATATAAATTATAAATGATTATATATAAATTTTGATTACAGAAATCAAATATAACTAGTTGGATATAAATTATATAGGCATATTGATGGTTACGGACTAATGTTACGTACAAAAATGTCAAATGTAGATAATTATATGTAAATTTGGATTATAAAAATATAATTTATAACTAGTAATATATAAATTATAAATGTAGTGTGACTATAAAATACTAATTATAAACAGTCATATAACTTCGGATCTTAAAAAACACGAGTTCTGGATAGTTATTTAGAGTTACTAATGCAACTAGATTATAAAATAAAAACCATGAATAATTATATATAAATTATGTGTGGATCTGGGTTATCGAAATTGAAATTCCAAATAGTATTATAAAATTAGGTGTAAGAATGCGAATCGCAAGTTGGTATTTTGACTAGAACCTAAATTATAATTACCTATACTATGAACTGGGGTGTTGCATTTCTTTTCAAGATACACTCCATAATTACTTATATTATATAAACTACCTCTATCGATTAAGGATAAATTATAAAGGTCGTTCCTGAAACGCATAAAGTTTTATTCAAGGATATCACTGTATACTAGCTAAACCCATCAAAATAAGCATTAGCATTTGATTAATTATGATTAAGATCATCACTAACACTGTTGTTACTATATCTATCGCTCCCCATAATTACCGTTATCCTGAATATCATCATAATTCGCTTATTGTATTACAAATTAGTTACAAATAATTGTTAGCAAAAAATCGGATTTGCACCACGAAATTTAGCTTACCTTACAAAAATCGAAAATTGCATATCCAAGCATTCAGTGCACGAGCATAGGAGTAAAATCCCAACTAAAAAACGCAGCCGTGATTCGGCTAATAGTCTTCTTTAGGAGGAAACCAGCAGGGTGAGCGCTACTGATGCGAACTCGGCATTGGAATTTCATGAAAGATGGGCATAAATCCACGATTCCGGCAAGTCAAGGGGCATTTTTGCTTACAACATCGCCGCAACGTTTACATTGATATTCGTCCGGAAATGGACCAAACAACCTAAAATTCGTATAAAACTAAAAGCAATGGTCACACTGAATATGACAACCCGGTCTAAGTGAGGATGAGATGGGAAACTAAGTTCCAACAGCTCAACCAGCACCGACGGGGCTGGTTGATCCAGTAGTTAAATAATCAGCATAAAATAAACTATTATGTCGATGACATAACAAACGTTAAAAAATAAACCATAGAATTTTCAACAATTAGGTCAGTTAAACAAAATGCAAATTTTTAAAAAAAAAGAAAAACTTATTTTTCTTTGATAAAAGTTATTTAATTTTAAGTAGTTAAAAATTAAATTGGTAAAACCTATAAACAAAACTTATTTTTCTTTGATAAAAGTAGTTATAACAATCGTAGTAAACTTAGTCATTGATATGTGAGTTAATTCGATGTATTTTATTATGACGACCATTAATAAGTGACGTTAGTAAAACGGATATTAACGGTTACATTCCAGGCATGGCAGCACCAAACGACAACCACAGCAGCGAAGAGGACGAGCAATGGACAATCACCCGCCTTCGCACGCGGTACATCTGGCACCATATTCATCGATGGTGTCAGGGGCGGGACCTGGACTGCTCCAATCGGGTTATCCGGATCGGCCCAGAGCCCGATGCCCAGGCATGGGTGAAGGTGGAACCAGAAAATGACCGTTTACAAGAGGCCCGAGACCAGGCGGTCTGGGATGTGGAAGCTGCCCAGGCCCGGCTCAAGAAAATCGATCTTCAGATCAGAGCCGAAAGAGAAGGGGTGCCCCTGGAGGAATTAGAAGAGCCGAGGCACCTCCGAGGAAACGGGGAAGACCCCGGAAGAACCCTGCCTAATCCCACGACAGTGATGACTTGAATGAACTAGATGATCAATCGGATATAATGTTGTTGTAATCGTATTTGACTCCTTTACTAACTGATACGACAATTTGTCGGGTGTTACTTTATTAACATTATTAATATTATGTTTGTTCATGTGTCTTCTTCATATAACGAATTAATTTTTCTGCGATTGTATTTTATGGGGTGTCTCCAGGATCGGGGGGACCTCACTCACCTTTCAGCTATAAATTTTACACTACTAAGTGAATCACCTTTACGCACATGGTAGCGAGCGAGGGAACTTTATTATTGTTTCCATTCAGTGTACAAATTCCTCGAAAATCTACGAAAGGACCGCGAACAGGCCCAGCAACAAGCCGAAGACCTCCGAAGTCGGGTCGAGAAGCTCAAGATCAAGTGCCGAGAACTCGAAAGTACGTGGTTCAGTCCGGCTGACATGAAAAAACAAACTACGCGTATCTCACAACTCCAGACCCAGGCGGAGCAAGATCAACTCGAGATCCGAGCGCTGAAGCTACAAGTGCGCTCGCTCGAGAGTAAATTGAACGAAAGATTCGTCCAGGACACCCTTTGCGAGCAGATTCGTCCACTTCCCGTGGAGTTGGCCCAGATATACCCACCGGCCCAGGCAAGCAAGCCGAAACGTAAACGGCTAGGGCGGAATACCCGCGACAAATTGAAAAGGGTCTGGCTAGCCGAACAGGAGAAATTGAAAGAGACTGAAGCCAATCCACGATCCTGAGAGACGTTCGAGAGTGCGTAAACAAACCTTGTAATATAGTAGTAATTAAATAAATGATTCTTGTTGCCTAATGAGTGTGTGATTGAACTTCGCGGTTGTCTAAAATAAGATGGTTGGCAGAAAAGCTTGGGAAAACAATCTCGATGAGGGACCGAAATAAATCGGACACGTGCCTTCTATCGGCGTCCGTGAACCCATAGGGTGCTCGACAATTACAGTGCTTGACGCGCTCACTTTTTGCGAGTACTCAACCCCTTGGTACAGTACCAACGTTGATTGCTCAACGGGTACCAAGAGGAAAACAATGTTGTATTCTGGGTTACGCTGGTAATAGCACTTAAACATTCAACCACCAGTAACCCACCAATAATATCATCATAGGCTCACCATGGGCTGACTGGCTTGAATGCAATCTGTAATGATTATATGTTATCTCATTAGTACAAAATAAGTGACACTGTCAGCTACATTCCAACTTATTCCTATAAATATTTATCCGATAACTACCATATAATCTAAAGGCCATCATCAACAATTGACCTATTATTATGGAGAATTTTACCTCAAAGCAGAAGTTCAAAAATCATAACTACATATAGTGCGAATGGAAAATTTTCAATACATTCTATTTAATCATGATAGATCATATTTTAGAACAATCAATCAACATTAGCAACACGTTTTCGCATCAGCGGTGGCATAGAAACTTTACCCGTCTGAACTGGTTTCAACGAGGAAACGCAGTGATGCGCAACGCGCGGTTTGATTCAGGGGCGTGTTCAGACGCGCATTTGAGCACTACCGCAGTGTATTAATGATAAGGGTGAGTTGAGGAATGGTTGGTGCAGGTGCCGCGTTCACAGTGTTTTTTTTTCATGGTTGAGTGAACGGAATGTTGATGGTTTTACATTGCGGTGTCGGTTGGTGTGTGTGCAATGTACATTTATTGGTTTTCTACGTTCATGAAAATCAGTCAATCAGAAACGAGATGTGTTACAGTTATTTATTTTTCGATGTTAGATTTCATTTCTTTTAGATTTGGATTGTTACTGTAATGTTCAGATGAAATTGAAATGATATGAGATTAACAAAACAAAAATGGAATACGTTTTTATTGATTTGAACATGTCTATCAATGAGAATAATAATTCGAAAATTTTTGAAAATGATGCTAGAAATTTGATTAGTTCTTCGATTCATTGTAATTTCTCTCGGTTCGTTTCGTTGTTTTTGTCGATTTCGAATAAACTTTGAGCGACTATCAAATCTTACATGAAAACCATCAATTGTCTCGCGTCTGTGTGCGCTTTTCTTTTCTTGGTTTTTGGCTGTGTGCGCACACAGACGCGAGCAAGAGGTAGTTTGTCAATTTCTTTAGAAGTTAGTTGAATTGTAATTTTTTATTGATTTTGAATTGTAGATTTTAGAAATTCGAGATTTGATTTAATTGTGTTGTTTTAAAATGAATTATTGGTGGGGTTTTTAAAGGGATATTTTGGAACAAAGAAGTTTGGGTAAAAATGGCTTCAGGTGTCAAATGTGATCCTTCAGTTGAAGAAGAAGATGTTGAGTACAAATTGATTAAAGCTTATGATGTTCCAAACCAAGATCTTATTTCTTATTTCGATGAAACCAGTGAATTCATTGAAAATGGCAGAAAATTTGGTGGAGTATTGGTTCACTGTCTTGCTGAAGATCAAGAAGTGGAACTATTTTGACGGCCTATGTAATGAAACATTTTAAGGTTGGTCCAAACGATGCGATTGAGACAATTAAGGAAAAGTCAGTTATATGTCCAAATGATGGATTCAGGAAACAATTTCAGGAAACAGTTTCTCGAGCTCAATTTAATTTATCAGCATCTTCAAAAGAGTTAGTTCAATTCAAATGTAGAAAGTGTCAATTCTTATTATTCCACAATTCAAGTGTTGTTGAGCACAGTAAAATGAAAGCTTCGAAAGCAATAAATGAACACCCAATTTGCAATGAGGAAATATTTATCGAAGCTCGTCCTTGGATTGATAGCAGCAATTCAGGCGGTGAAATGAAAATAACATTGTTTAATAATAAAAGTTTAATGAGTTATTCGGAACTTAATCACATGTCTATCAATGAGAATAATAATTCGAAAATTTTTGAAAATGATGCTAGAAATTTGATTAGTTCTTCGATTCATTGTAATTTCTCTCGGTTCGTTTCGTTGTTTTTGTCGATTTCGAATAAACTTTGAGCGACTATCAAATCTTACATGAAAACCATCAATGAATATCCATTTGAATTTTTCCCTAATCAAATCCATCAATGCGTTGATAGTCAGTATGTTTTTCTGATATTCTGGATTTAGGGGTAGATGGGAAGGTTCTTGGTTAAAATATTCAAAAATGTGCGTATCAAAAGGATAATGTATGCGTGTATCACTGACTATAGGATCAAAAGAATGGAATAAAAATGAATTTCGGTTCGGTTGGATTTTTATAAATTCAAAAATTGGAATTTTGGTTATGATGGAATAAGTAAGTTAGGTTAATGTTGATAAAAGGAAATATAAAATTCTTTTCTGCTAAATTTGTTATAAATGATCGCATGATTGAATGGCGATTTGGTTCGGGTGTAACTGAGGATTGGTTGTTTGTGTGCTTAGTCATATTTGTGTCAATAATTTGTCGAATGTTAATGGTGAATAGTGCCAACACAGGGAGTTATCAGGTTGCTTCCTAAGGAACTTTTATGGCGTTGTGTTATGTTATGTCATCGAGTTTCAGAGTTGGCGGATCCCAATCGTTGGTTTTGACATTGCACAGGATAACTAAATTCGTCTGATTAATATATCTTAGTATATGCATTTTGGATTGAAATTGAATGCCTTTGTTTTGAGTAAGTATTTAACAAACTGATAATTAATAAATAGAAAGATTAATTAGAATTAATGGTTAATAAAATAAATTAAAATTTGTATTCGAAAATTGTGCTAATAGTTTGGTAATAAATATTTCTGAATTGGTGATAATTAATTTTCAAAAGATTTTTCCGAAGTAGTAAATTGGTAGATGGATAGAGTGACCTTTTTTAAATTACATGTATGTGTCGGCCAGATGATGTATAAGAAAATGAAGATGGGATGATTGTCTATTGTAACTCGGTGTAAGTATTGAATGCGTCTGGAAAGGCAGGTATGGGGTTGTTTGAGTGAAATGAATATAGCGTTAGAGTTTGAAAGCAAATGATTTTGGTACTGACCACATCACATTACCTTCTTTATCCATCGGTAAATCTGGAATAGTATCCAAAGATGTCAAAATACATTATGGTAAAATGGGAGATAGGAACAGCAAAAGATAATTAAACGAACATTCAAATATAGGAAAGCACAACAAATAATAAAACACCGAATATCAAACAAAACGAATGGTAATCAAGTTCTTAACATAGAAATAATTGAATCACCCATTAAGATATAGCTTCTGCAAATGCTAATTCAGAATGAGTAATATTGTGAAAAGGATAGTGCCCGCCCATTCTTCCGAGTGAACACAGTACTGGAGAAAGAAACATACCAAGAGATATGTAGATCGAGCGAAACCGAGCGGGCCAACAAAATCTATGAAAAGAGACTAGGAAGTAAATACAATGAAAGCCATCGGAACATCATTGGTAAACTGATAACTACTTGTCATCAACATAGAATAAATAAAAGCGTTAGTTAATGAATGAAAGTAAGAACTGAACGTGGCTGCAAGACAAATGAAAAGAAAAACTGTTTGAGAACTGAACTAATGACAATCGTGAATACTCCATCAATAACAATCACAGTATAAAAGTGAGCAGAAGTAAATCGAAAATCCCCGTGTCAAAGGCACAAGAACTAAATTAAAATTGACTGGACAACGTTGCAAAATAGGCGAACATCACAGACATCAAGGATATGTAAAAAATGAATTTTAAAAATTTATGTAGAACGGCTCAGGAAGTTAACAAAATAAATGCAGAAATTAATGAAAATAAATACACAAGACACCGGAATAACGTGGTGGATATCGACAAATGATCCAGCGAAAGAAACCAGGAAGCCCAAGGTTAGCCAAAGTAATATGAATATAAGAGACAGTTATACGTACGATGCTCATATTAATGACCGGAACGAACTATGAAAAATTATCCAACGTCAACAATAGAGAATGGGGAACAATTAGAACCTGACGGGTGAAATATACAGTAAATGAAAGAGTACAGAACACTAAACTAAGAACAGTGAAAAGAGATCTAGAAAGTATCACGAATTTCGAACCCACATACATAGAAAGGGTTATGACTTTATATAGTGTGAACAATGAATATATAAAGGTATATGATTATATAAAAATATATGTATATATATCAGCGCGGTATAATTAGTATATAACTTCGGGAAGTAAAATGAAATAAAATTCAGATAAAAGATTATGAATCAATGTAGGTGAATTAATAGAATGAAGCGGATCACAATGGAATCAATCCCAATACCACCACAGGAGAAATATGGAAGCAGAAAAGCGTCATATTATCGTAAATAACATTAGCTATACAGAAGCAAGGAATCTCATGGAGGAACAATGAAATCGAAAATTTGAACAATGAATTTGTTCGTGAGAGAATAATCAAGGACCAGAGAGGAAAAATTGAACTAAAGTGAAGAGAAATAGAACAACTCTAATGATAAAGCCAAATGCAAGAAATGAACTACTAAGAAAGCTGAGGAAAACAAAGAGAGAAAGATATGGTCAGAATGTAACGGAGAATATCGGACGGGAAAAGGAAACGAAAAAAGGAAAATGCAGGGAGCTGAAGATGAAATACAAATAGTTAAATAAATCCAGCATAGTATTCATAGAAAAGTGTTATAAGATGAAGAGTAAAATATTCCGAGAGGGAGGTGGAATGAGCAGAAGAACACCGTATCTGTATTTTGCGCAAGGGAGGAAAACAACGAACTACCAGCAGGGTCATAACATTGAAAAGAGACGGTAATGGCAGAACTGGGTGCCAAAAAGAGGACTAATTGTATATAAATAATTGCATATATCGGTGGGGAACGTAAAGAATCAAAGTGCGGGAAAACATACAAATACGGAAGCGGGACAAATTACAAAATTGAGCAGGGATGTTTCGTAAATAAACCATTAACGAATAGAAGGGTAACGAATAAAATGGATAAGCAAATATTAACGAGTAATGCGAGAGGGATCTGCCTGAGGAAATAGTGAGCATATTAACGAGAAACAAGTCAACCGAAGCGGTGAGAGTAAAAGCGATAGCAATAAAACCAGACAAGAGACGTGGACATATTTCGAATAATGAAGAAGGACCAAGAGTAATCGAGATAAGTAGATTAAGAGCACGGCGTAAAAAGGAGAATAAAGTATTACGAAAATTGAGAGCAAATGAATAAGGAAAAAATTTCTGTTAGGATTTAGGAAATCCACAACCTATAAGCTACGCTCAGCGTAGTGCGGATAAGGCCCAGGAAAGTACCAACTGTCCTGACGAAAGATGTGGAACAGGGCCCATCGCATATACTGGAACATCTCTGCGTGTGACTGATCACCACACGATCGGAGATCGACCAGTGCGAGTGTTTCGCATCCAGAGTCAGGAGAGTGGGGAAAACCTGGAAGAGTAGTAAAAAGAAGCATGCAGGAGAAATAAAAATGAAGACCAAGTAAATGGGAAAAGACAAAGCGAAGTAAATAGAAACAATTAGAGCTTAAAGACCAAATTGATACGATAACCGGTAGGTAGAATAATAGGGGACAAAGATAGTCAAAAGGAAACGAATAATAGATGCGAATAATAGATGCGAATAATAAATGCGAATAATTGATGCGAATAATAGATGCGAATAATAGATGTGAATAACAGATGCGAATAATATGTGCGAATCCGGAGTCAGGGGAGTGGGGAAAACCAGTATAAGCAGTAAAAAACAGGCATGCAGGGGGATAAACGTTTAGAAAGTGCACAGTGACTAAAGTAAAGACAACAAAAATAGTGAGCCTAGGACAAACAGAGAAATGGAGAATAAAACATGCATGTTAGGGATTATTAAGACCGAGTTGTGAAAGGTCCAGTCGGTCAGGATAATGAAGATTGAGCTTTTTAAAAAGCCAGCCAGTCGTAAAGGCCTAGAATAATAGTGAGATAGCAATTATTGCTACCAGTGAGAAGGCATTATGCCTACCAAAAAATAGCGTTAAGCTACTAGTGAGATAGCAATTATTGATACCAGTGAGAAGGCATTATGCCTACCAAAAAATAGCGTTAAGCTACTAGTGAGATAGCAATTATTGCTACCAGTGAGAAGGCATTATGCCTACCAAAAAATAGCGTTAAGCTACTAGTGAGATAGCAATTATTGCTACCAGTGAGAAGGCATTATGCCTACCAAAAAATAGCGTTAAGCTACTAGTGAGATAGCAATTATTGCTACCAGTGAGAAGGCATTATGCCTACCAAAAAATAGCGTTAAGCTACTAGTGAGATAGCAAATATTGCTACCAGTGAGAAGGCATTATGCCTACCGTGAAATAGCATTAAGCTAATAGTGAGATAGAATATTAAAGCTAGCTAGAAACGAATTAAACCTAGATACGGGAATTTGAATTGAGAGAGGGATAAACGAGCTCGTGGAAGATGATAATAAAATTTTAGTGAGAGAGAAAAACAGGAAAGGAAAATGAATTAAAAGATAGCGAAAATAAAGAATAAGTGAGAATAAATGATTAACAAAAGGAAGAAAATAATTAAATAATTAAAGGGATCCTAGTGAGGTAGAGAAACTCTACAGAAATTTTGGTTTAAACCGGGAAAATGATTTTTGTTGGTTCCAGAGTAGAACCGAGTAAAGAGTAATAGGTGAATTAGATATAAAAGGATAAGTAAAATGGCGAAATTGCGCAAGAGTATACTAGGAAAAGGAGGAGGGGTAATTAGCAGCAACAGACAACGACCCATCGATATTATAATTGATAAATATAGATAATTCATACGACCATATAGATAATTATTACTCCCAAATGGATAATTTAACATCGACGAAAGTTTGGGATTATGGTTCATTACAACCCACGATATAGGAATGGTACACCATTTGAAAATTTCGAGGGTATAAATAGACTAGATAATAATTTTTAAGGCTTCGAAAGAGAAACGGAGAAATTAAGAATTTTTAATAAGTCTCGAAAGCGGAGACCAATGGGATAAGAATTTTGTTTCAGATGATTGTTTTGAATGCAGAAACGAACGAGTTAGAAATTTGTAAGGTAAAGAGTGGCAAGTTAAGGAATGATAAGATTGGTAAAATTTTGGGTAGGTATATAACAGAAAATAAATGAAATCTCAGTAGAAATGACAAGAAATGAATTGATATTAGATAATCGAGTAAGAGAGAATGAATGAGAATATAAGGAGAATAATGGAAATTTTAGTTAAGAATGAGGTATAGAAATGACAAGGAACGAGCCAAGTACAGATGAGAAGCAATACAAGTACAACTGCGAATATAGTTTCAAACGTAAGGAGAGAAACCGTTAAGTGGAACAATGAACTAAGTCAAGAAAAACGGCAACGATAATAATAGTTAATGAAAGGAGGAAATATAAAGGGTAACCGCTATAGTAAACTCAAGAAATGATTAAAACTGGAAACAACCGAGAACAGAACAGGGACCATAGTAATGAAGGAAAAAAAACTAAGAGGTAATAACAGTTAATGGATAGAGATAGCAGAAAAAGATAGTCATTCAAAGCCAAGAAAACCATAGAAACGAGAAAAAAGAACACGAATAAAAATAAATAAGGATCGCGAAAATTAAGTAGAACATGAGAATAAAGGTGTAAACTAAGGGAACGAGGAAACAAATATTAAGAGATGCCCAGGGAAACCAAAATAATAACATTGCGAGTATGTTATATAATATATAAATTATAATTTATAAAGATAATAAGCGGTAAGGAGGAGTGATATTTTTCTAGTAAGGTAAATCAATCAATCAAGATAACAGCCAAGTATCAACAATCAACCAGAATTCATCACCAAATCATTAAGCCAATCGATAAAAGAACCAAGTATGTCAAACGAATAAGAAATGAAAGCTGTAAAGAAAGGGAAACGAACAATCAAATTCAAGCAAACGTAAGAGAGTGAAAAGGAGAAATCAAAGCGGTATCTCAAAAACGGAAAGTTGACCCTCAAAATAGAGTGGTAAAAGGAATTGTAAAACAGCCAGTCGAAAAGTTTAAAACGCCAGTAAAACTTCATGAAAGGGAAATAATGTAAAAAAGCAGAACTAGTAAAAGACACTGAAACCTAACTAAAGAAAGAAACCAACGATGGAGAGATAATATGGATATATGAGCTAGCTGAGATGCAAAAATCAGACAACCATCCTTACGAAACTATGCAGTAACATAATCGAGTATCAATCCGAAATAGAAAGAAAGCAAGCTCCAAGAATAAATGTATTACAATAAGTTGGAAGCAGATCACAAATTGAAAACAACCCAACTAAACAACAACAAGGATGAAACACCTTACAGGTCACAAAGGCACGAGAAGCAGAAGAGAGATGGAGTAGACGAAAAGAACTTCAGGCAAAAAGAGAAAAAGAGTATTGGAGGAGGAGAAAGGAAGAACTGTTGAGAGTTGATATCATTGACAGCCAGAGGGAAAAGATAGAAGAAATGTGTGAAAGACAACAAAGAAAAGTAATACAAATCAATATGATGAAAGTGGTACCGAGCAACAAACGGGAATTACAAAGAACTCTGGACTCAAGTGGAAAATGAAACAATCGAAAGAATAGAAAATGTAACATTGGACCATCAAAATATCAGAATCATTGGGAACAATCGGAGAAATTATAAAAATACGGAAAATTAGGCTGATATTACAGCAATCCAAGAGAATCACATGAGAGCAGTCAACAGAAGATATTGCCACAAATCGAGGACCAACGAAGTCCACGAGAATCGAATTGGTGAAAATAATGAAAACATCATGACAGAAGAACGGTAAAAAATGAAAGTGAGATTGAACCAAATATCGAAAATAAAGTAAAACAGTATCGTAACCAAGGCCAGTAGCGAGGACACAATGAGCGTAATTGTTTTTTGAATATGATGGGTTGAAATTGTCAGAGAATGAGGCATTGCGAAAAGAAATGTCGTCGTATAAAAAGGTGTAAAACGAATGCAAAAGAACAGGACACGTAATTAACAACTGTCCGAAGGTGAAATCCAGAGAAAAATCACTCACGGAGAAGTACCGCAGAACCAACCAAGCAAATACGCACTGAGAAAAGAATTCAACAGTCAGAGAGAAAAAATTGTCAACCTCTGATGTCAATAAAATAACAGTCGACAACCGTACGTAGAAGGGAAGAAACATGTAAAACTCAACGTATCCGAAGAATTGAGAAGACAATGTATAGAACAAGATAACATAATAAAAGAATTTGTGATGAAAGAAAAGAGACAGGATGAATTGATAATGATATGGGGACAAGTTGCCGAAAACAAAACAAAGAAACTGAAGTACAAAAAAACAACGATACTCAGACTAAACGAAGAAGCAAGGTCAGCCAAATTAAGAATCAACGAAATAATGAATAAGCAAGAGAAATGCAGAGAAATGGCAGCAGACACAAAATGATGACGGCCAAGTAAAGGAAACTGAGGGTATAAAGAGTGAAGTGGAAATTAAAGAAGAAGTGTAGATGAAAATAGCAAATAGGAAGTGTACATATGTAAAAATTGATGTATAATGTAGCAAAGGATCGATGTATAAGTAATTAAAATAGAAATGGATCAAGTAATCAGTTGGGAAAATACTAAATTTGAACCCTCACAGTGGTAAAGGAGAACAGAAGCCCAAATGAGAAGAAAGAATATAAATCCAGAAGAAAGATAAAAGTGCAAACCCAGAAAGAATGCGTTAAACGAATATCCAAAAGTAATACCTAATTTGGAACCCCTAAACAAAGAACGCTAAAAGATCCTGATAAATGAGACGAAAGTCACAGACCCAGTGACATTGGAAACTTAATCAAATCAAGCGAACTTAGATCAAAATCGAAAATAATTCGAGTTACCCATTAAAGAAAGAAAATCCCTTAATAAGAGCAATACCGTAAACAAAACCACCAAGAAAAACCAAAAGAAAAATCAATGGGTCAAATCACCCAGTTAAACAAAAGTTCCGAAGACCCCTGAGCAAGGTCTGTCATATACCATCAAATGATCCAGAAAATCAGAATCCCAACCTAAAAATCCAAAGAAAATATGGGAAAACAGTCAAACCCCGATAGAGAGAATCCTATGATCTTCAGTAAGTATTACGAGCTAATTATGAAAATCAACAACAGGAATCAAACATGCCTACAAAACCCAGCCGAAAGATTGAAAACCGAACCCAGAAACGAGAAGAAACAACCAACTGAAGAATTGGTCCAGAAATAAAACTGTTGCATGTGACTTGACTTGAGTTTGGACACGGTATAAGTATGTATGTGTATTATGACCAGTCACTGTATGTGGCAACTGCTTGAATTTTAGCTTAGACCTTTTTCTGATAATTCAATTTTAACATGTCTTAAACTGTTATAGTATGTTTATGGGTTAATGGAAATGTAATAGACTATGATCTGGGAAATTCATATGTCTAACAGAATTGCGGGACGCAATTTTAACGGGTCCCGGAGTGATTTGTTGGGCTAGAACCGAGAATCGAGAGCTTGTTTTAATGAATCAAAAATACATAACATAAAAATCGCACCAAGTTAAATTAAAACACCAATCAATACAAATTAAAGTACATAACACATTGATGATAAATAAGACCCGGGTGATAAAATAAAGGAACGAAAATAAAGGTCGCAATCACTAACACAATTAGGAGAAACATCACATTCGGAATAGCTAACAACTAAGAAATAAAATAATAATAAATAAAATAATGGGTAATAAATTAATTAATAATATGAAAAATTTCTAAATAAATAAATTTAAAATTTAAAATAAATCATCTAGTAAACTGGTAAAATAATAAAAAGTAGAATAAAAGTAGTAAAATTAGATAAACCATAAAATTTATAAAACTAAATTGTTTAATGAAAACTAAAAATAAAACCAACAAAATTATTTAAATTATAAAACTTATAAAACCAAATTGTTTAAATTAATGAAACTAAAGTAACTTATAACTTA
The DNA here is from genome assembly GCA_959609185.1 of Schmidtea polychroa. NCBI lineage: Eukaryota > Metazoa > Platyhelminthes > Tricladida > Dugesiidae > Schmidtea > Schmidtea polychroa. The sequence continues at coordinate 51,024 of CAUHTR010001573.1, read as the reverse complement.
TTTAAATTAATCTATAATTAATCTATAAATTAATCTATAATCTATAAATTAATCTATAACTTATTTAAATTATAAAACTTGTAAAACTAAATTAAAATTAGCAAAAACTATTTAAATTATAGAATTTATAAAAATAAATCTTAAAAATTAATAAAAATTAGAATTTTGATTAATTAAATTAAAAAATAAGCAATTACACACATCCATGCATGCATGCAAAAATTAATCAGAATTGCCTCGCATTCTAATTGGATATAACAGCAGAGAATGCGTAGGCGTATAATTCAATCAGTATAAATACTGAGTGAAATTTCATTTAAAAAAAACTCTCACGCTCAACTGGTTACACAACAATTCATTTACTGGCAATGAACATATGCTCTCAATTTTCGATTCCATGCCATCGCGGTGAGGTAAATTTGATTTTTGTTTTATGTAATATAATTTTGTTAGGTCTAATGTTATTTTGAAGTTAATTTTAGTTAATGTTATTTAGTTAATTTATTTTGTTATTTAGATAAAGCTATTTTAAATTGAAGGTAATTTTCGGTAATGTTATTTAGTTAATTCATTTTGTTATTTAGGTAATGTTATTTTAAAGTGAAGTTAATTGTTAATATTGGTATGGTATTATTCATTTTGTAGTTGTTAAGCCTATTATTATACAATTTTAGGAATTAATAAAATTTTTAACGGAATTTGTTTTTAATTACTTCTTATGTTTGGGCGTATGTTATTTTGTCCTTTTTGAATAATATTATAATTTAGGTTGTGTTTTTCTGGATATTTATGTGTCGATGGTCTGGACTGGGGAAGGTTTGTGGACGGGCGGCACTACGTGCTGTTAGTCGGCAGATGTTTCACCAGTTGAGTCCATCGGGGTAGGGAATATAGATAGGGAGATGAACGGTTAAAGAGGGTAAAATCAATTGCGATAGTTTAGGGCCCTATTTAGAGTTAGAAAGTGTAGGACTTTTATTTTCATAGGTATTTTCATGGAGTTAGGAAAAAATTTAGAATAGTTATGAACTTCTGTCGGTAAAGGAAGTATGTTTAGGCAATTTTATAGAAACCACGAATGGTTAAGATATTCGATAGTTCAGGATTTGAATACAGGCAGATCCCTGCTCAAATCTTCATGAGAAGTGTGGAAACATGTTTATTAACTTGTGAATAAGGGCCAATCCCTGCTCAAATTTTTGAAGGATAATTTGGATATTATAGAAAGTATAGAAAAATAATCATTAGATGAAAAATAAGGGCGGATCCCTGCAAAAAACTTTTTGTAAGAGAACAATAGGAAATACCTGTAATTGAGGACCGCAAATGATCTAAAACCAGCATACATAGTGAATAATGACGTAAGACCTTCTAACGGTTGTCTAGAACCCGAAGAGAAAATACAATGGGGAGTAGTTTTAGCAATAGAGCTCACCTGCTCATTGTTTTTTCGCCTTTGTGTACAGTACCAACATGGTCGTCGCCATGGGTACACAAATGGTTTAAATTGCAATAGTCATGGAGGTGCTTAGGAAAGAGTTGAGTGAATATCTAAATTACCCGTGACGAATTTAAAATATAAAATGACACACCCCTAAGTAACCAACATTATTATTATTATTATTATTATTATTATTATTATTATTATTATTATTATTATTATTATTATTATTATTATTATTATTATTATTATTATTATTATTATTATTATTATTATTATTATTATTATTATTATTATTATTATTATTATTATTATTATTATTATTATTATTATTATTATTATTATTATTATTATTATTATTATTATTATTATTATTATCATCAAGTTTTAATTATCAAGGTAATTTAAAGGAAGACAATGACTCAGTCGCTGAGTCACCAAGGTCGTTCTATTTTTAGTAACAAAGACATCTATTTTTGTTCAAGCGGTTTATTTTTTGTTTACGTAATAATTTAATTTTGTTTAAATTGTTAATTATATAATAATATTTTTATTTTTTTTTGTTTTAATTATCGAATACGTAATAATTTAATTTTGTTTAAATCGTTGATTATATAATAATATTTTTATTTTTTTTGTTTTAATTATTGAATACTTAATAATTTAATTTTGTTTAAATCGTTGATTATATATTATTTTTATTTTTGTTTTAATTATCGAATACGTAATAATTTAATTTTATTTAAATCGTTGATTAAATAATATTTTTTTTGTTTTAAATTTCGATTACGTATTATTTTAATATATCATTAATATTTGGAAAGATATTACCGCCTGCGCGGAAGATGTTATTTTCAAAATTATTATTTCCAAAGTTTTAATCAATATTATTATTATTATATACTCCTAGTCTATCCGACAAAATATTCTGTCCCCCTATGTGTATTTGTCGTAAGGGTACTGGTCACATTCAACATGTCGCAAGGGTATTAATATTATTATTATAACTTTTGAATTATTATTTTATTATTTTCTAGGTCATATTATTATTTTCAAAATATTATTATTTTCAAGGTCATATTATTATTTTTCAAAATATTATTATTTTCAAGGTCATATTATTATTTTTCAAAATATTATTATTTTCAAGGTCATATTATTATTTTCAAAATATTATTATTTTCAAGGTCATATTATTATTTTCAAGGTCATATTATTATTTTTCAAAATATTATTATTTTCAAGGTCATATTATTATTTTCAAAATATTATTATTATTATTATTATTATTATTATTATTATTATTATTATTATTATTATTATTATTATTATTATTTGCGAAGTTCTTATTATTTTATTTTCGATGTTTTATTATTATTTACTTAAATATTCATTAAACTTAATTTCTGCATCAATTTACGATTTTCAATATTTGATGATTATTTTCAGGAACATTTTCATAATTTTAAACGTTTTCATCATTTTCAATATTTTCATCATTTACAACATTTTCATTATTTTCAATATTTTCACGATTTTCAATATTTTCATCATTATTTTCTTCAAAATTCTTAGTTTATTTATAAAATATTATTATTATCATTTTCAAAATTATTTTCAAATTTCTTATAATTTATTTTCAAAGTATATTATTATTATTATTATTATTATTATTATTATTATTATTATATATATACTCCTAGTCTATCCAACAAAATATTTTGTCCCCCTATGGGTACTGCTCACACTCAACAGGTTGCAAGGGTACTAGTCATGCTTATTATTATTGTTATACAATATGATGTTACTTAGACATTTGAAGGTTCAACCATGGTTACAATTTTTACATTTTGAAAACTCTAATTTGATTGGCTATCTCAATTTTTATAAATGTAAAAACAAAAGTAATTTAGTTATTAAGAAATTTATTTATTACTGATGATTTCTACAAGTAAAACTGTTGAATATGAATGTGTAAATCACAAAACACATTTGTTAACTTTATTATTTTGTCAATATTTTTTATATATGTCATTTATAGCAAGGAAGTCCTACTAGAAATAAGGAAAAATTAAGTCCAACCTATTCCGAAAATAAGCGTTCATTGAAATTTTTTAACAACACAGTTGAAGATTTTATAAATAATCATGATACTTACACTGATAAGGAAATCATAAATATTTTAAAAATTTTCAAACATTCCTCTATTGAATATTTGATTGATTTATTTAATTACGATAAATGCATTTTGAAGTTATCTAGTTATTTAATGTATTTAGAAAAAAAAACAGTGGTAAACAACGATTCACTGAATGAATACTTTTGGAGTTGCATGTATTTAAGGTTGAAACCGGGATATAGTAGATTGATTTATGAATGGATAGCAAAAGCCGATTTGATTGAAAATAAGCTAACGGAAAACTGAACGATGTTAAGAAAAGTTTCGGTTTTGTATTTACCGTGTGGTCACGTAATTGTTTGTTCTAAGTGTCACGAGGAGAATATTCACAATTGTCAAGCCTGTTCAACGCTGAATAATGAATATCACCCTATATACATGTAAGTTCTCAATACAAATCAATACAATATCAAAGTCAAATGAATTATTACCATACATAATGACGGTACTGTAATGTAGAAAATTTTCAAATATTGAATAATATGAAATCATCTTGGTAATTAAATATATTGGGCGCAACTACCAAATGTTGATGATATGATGGATGGTTTGGTATTTATAATATTATTTTTAGATTATTCAGAATGAAATATACCCATGAGTTCATCAAAATGGGAAAAGATCTTCGCAAGAACCATGAAGATGCTGGAAAAGCCGAAGAAACCCTAATCAATATTTTAAAGTTGACATTATGTGTTACAGTAGTATTGGTTATTATTGTTTCGTAAATAAATGTTTTAATTTGTTTTTATAAATTTATTGTTTTATTGTAATACCTTTTGATTAAAACATTCATTATTAATTCATTTTGTTTTAATATTTGTATTAATTTTTAAATAGTGTTATTTATATATATATGGAAATTTACAATTATATATACAATTATATTTACAATTATATTTACAATTATTATAAATCATAATGACTAAATGATGCTTTTCTTCTGTCCATTGATTCTCCTCTGATATTACTGCCATAATCATCTTCGACAAAATGTAAAGATAATATTTCTAGTGTCTTTTTTAATCATGCCCATTTATTGCAAAGTCTTTGTTAATTATGCACTTGTATTGCAAATTTATTAGTCATACAATTATATTATTTTTTCATACCCTGACATAATTATTTTTAATTTTATTATTATGATTATTTTATTTAACAATACCATATAGCAATTTTTTGGCAATTTAGTGAAAGGTACATGGTTAGATGAATAAATTACCTATGAAATAATAAATATGCATATCTTACCTTTTGCTAAATATTATTTTAAATGACTAAACATGACAAAGTTAACCAATAAATTAGTCGCTCGAAATAAGAATTCGGTACGTTATTTTCAAAATATTCACGAATTTCTGATATCTATGATCATCCATTTCTCACTAAATTGCCTAAGAATTTTTAACTAATATACATGTGCTTTAATTAATATATCCTTGCGACATGTTGAATGTAAGCAGTACCCTTACGACAAATACACATAGGGGGGACAGAATATTTTGTCGGATAAATTCAGACTATATATAAAAAACAATATGCTATGGTCTTCATTGATTAATTTGTTGTATATTGCATTGATACATCAAAATGTCAGATAATATTTATAAATTAACTAAAAAATACACAAAAATACTATATTACCTAAGAATTCAGTTATGTTTCTAGTTAAATAATTGAAATAATTAGTATTACTATCAACTATATAAAATAAAAATTGTTATGAGTCCAAGAATATTTTAATTAAATGGTACAGCCAAAAACCATGGATTAATAACTAAATTTGTAAATTTATCTGGAAATATTTTACATAAGAAATTGCTATATATTGCTATGGTATTGTTATGGTATATGGTATTGTTAAATAAAATAATCATAATAATAAAATTAAAAATAATTATGTCAGGGTATGAAAAAATAATATAATTGTATGACTAATAAATTTGCAATACAAGTGCATAATTAACAAAGACTTTGCAATAAATGGGCATGATTAAAAAAGACACTAGAAATATTATCTTTACATTTTGTCGAAGATGATTATGGCAGTAATATCAGAAGAGAATCAATGGACAGAAGAAAAACATCATTTAGTCATTATGATTTATAATAATTGTAAATATAATTGTAAAAGTGTAAAAATTTGGGGTTGTTATTATAATTGTCAAGTGTTTGGAGGTCATTAAAACTGGGGGGTTGTGTTCGTGAGGGTCTTATATCCATTACTATTATTGGATAAAATTATTATTAAAATTATTTATTTAAAATACTAGAAAACCAGATTTTCTAAAAATCATTAATATAAAAAAACACACTTTGAGAAGTAATTTGTGACTTATAGTAGTATAAATACCACTGATTAAATGGCAGTTGCATGTTTAAATAATGATGATGATTCGATTTGTCCTAGTTTTTGTACTATGTGAGAACCCGATAATANTCTCCTTTAGATTTATTCAATCTATACAAAACATATAAGCTTAAAATACCACATATTTTAGTATTATTGGGTTGAACTTGTAAAGAATTAAAAGTGTAGTCCTTCGAGAGATAGTCTTCAACTTCTTTAGTAGGTTTAATCCCAAAAGAATCAAAGTATATAGATTTATTATATATACAAACCCAATGAGATCCTTTTTCATTTGAATTTTGATAATTGATTATTATATTATTCTTTATCTCTTTCAGACTCGACAATTCATCATTCATTAATATTTTTATTTTTAAATTTAAATAATTTGCATAATCTTTTAAATCAAAATTTGTTTTTGCATTTATTCCAAATGTTTTTAAAAAATCTAATATTGAAGGACAAGTCATTTTGTATTTTATAACTTCGTATATTTATTAAATTTATCTTTTGAAATTATTCCTTGTTTTAACAAATCTTTAGAAATCTTTAAAATATCAGAATCTAAATTATTATGTCCTGCTTTTTTAGCTGCTAATAGTTTTCTTAATTCAATAAAAAGATTGATTGGGTTTGGTTTATCCCTTATGCTATCACCTTCTGTAACAACATAACCCTTTTCATTTCTATCTAAATAATTCTTTAAATCTTGAATATATTTTGCATTTGAACTAGTTTTTATTAATCTTATTATATTTAAATATTTTTTAATTTCTTCAACATCATCTGAAGAATATCCACAAATTAATCTATATAAATCATCTGTATATTCAAAGTCTATGAATTCATTATTAAAAACATTTTGTGAATGAATACTTGATTTATTTTCTGGAGTTGTATATAAAGTAAAGTTTTGTTTATTAATTGTTATTATTATATATCCTTCAGCATTAGTATTAAATGTGGGTTTAATTGAAGGAGGTAAATCATCTCTAATTTTAGGATCAACTTTAAGAGGTTTTGTTTTGAAAAACATTTCTTCTTCCACATTAGAGGTTCTTCTACGTTTTCTTTGATTTCTTTCAGAATGACTTTCAGGATGATTTTCAGTGGATTCTTTTTCCTCCCACTCTAGTTCTTTTATTTTTTGTTTTTTATCTTCTAATTCTTTAAATTTTGCTTGCTCATTTAAATCTTTTATAGCTTTAATTGTTGGCTCTTGTTGTTGCATCATTACCTCATTTAATATTATTGATTCAGTATGTTGACTTGTATCTTTTTTATTATACTTGTTTTGTTATGATTGTAATTTTTTTAAAAGTGCTAATCTTTCTTCATATACCATTTTAATGGTATCAAAAATGGTATCAATGGGGTTCGAAGGGCTTCAAGTATAATCCTCTACCATTTTTAGTTTTACAAAGACATCCATTCTTTAAAGATTTACATATTTTTTTTAAATCATCTTTATCTTTTGAAGATAAAGATTCAGATGATGAAATTTGATTTTTTAAAAAATCATTTAAACCACGACCTTTATAAGGATCAAGATAGAGACCTTTTCCAACGGACCCTTTACCCTTGGACAGAGTCCCCTGAGAGGAACTCCTTTGAGACAGAGTCCCCTCATATGGATTAAGATAGAGACCCTTTCCTTTAGCTTGCCCTTCCTTTATTTTCTCGATTTCAGTTTGTAATTTTTCTTTTTCAAGGTCTGTCTTTTGAGATTCTTTAGCTTTTTGAACTGTAGTTGCAATTCCTCCAGCTATTCCAGCAGCACCTGATATTAAAGCAGCTAAAGGAAGAATGCCACCGGATTTGGAGGAACTCCCTTGCTCTTTTAACTTCTCTTTAACTTGTTCTTTTACATGTTTTCCAATAAAATATTTCTTACCATCAATTACAACTGATTTATTTTTATTTGAATTTATTAATTCTTGCAAAGATTCTTCAGTTGTCATTTTATAATAAATAAAATGGATATTTGGAAACCAATTTTAAATAGACATAAGAGTAAATTTAATAATAAAGTATTTCCTGATAATTTTAGATTATTAATTGTTGGTTCTTCTGGATGTGGAAAGAATGAACTTGTTTTGAAAATGTTGCTTGAAGATGATTTTTTAGATTATAATAATTTAATCTTTTACTCTACAACCATTAACCAACCGGAATTACAACTTTTGAAATGTGGATTTGAAAATAAATTAACTAAAAAAGCTATAATTGATATTTTTAAAAATCAACATAGATGTCCTGAAGAAGTTTTTCAACCTTGTGATATGGTTGATTGGTATAAGGAAATGATTTTAGAATCAGATATTAGTAATAAAAATGATTACATTTGTGAGGGGCAGGGGCAAGCAGAGGCGATTCAAGTTTTATTCTCTAATAAACCTGAAGATGTTTTACATTGTGATTTACTTCCTAAAGATAAAAAGAATCTAGTTATATTTGATGATGTTGTCAACATGAAAAATCAAGAGATTCAAAAGAGTTACTTTACAAGAGGAAGACATAATAATTGTAATGTTATTTATATATCTCAAACATATTATGCTTTAGATAAAAATTCAATAAGAAATAATTCCAATTGTTTTATATTTTTTAAATTAGACAAGCGTGATAAGAATATGATTTATAATGATTTATTTTCAAATGTTGAACCTGATAAGAATATGTTTGATATGTTTGTTGATAATCATTGGAAAGAAAAATATAATTATATTTTGTTAGATAGAGAAGAAGCTGAAATATGGAAAAGTTTATTTTAAGGCTTGTCGATTTAAAAATCTGTTTTCTGTAACTCATTATTATAAAATCTACCTAATATTTTTTCATTATTTAAATCAAAGATGCTATATGTTATTGGAGTTGTATAATGTATTATATTTATAATAAAAATTTCATTTGTCCATTTTGCTGTGAATCCTTTTTCAAATTTATTTTTGTATTTAAATATTCTTACTCGTTCACCAATTTTAAACTTTGGTTTTTCAATAACATCATTTTCAATATTTACAACTTTAATGGTTTCAGGATTCATGGAAGCATTTAAAGGTGTTGATTTTATAGAACTATGTACATCATTATTATATTCATTTACAATCTTTTGTAACAATTCATTGTTCCATTTTTGTTTTCCAATAGCAGTAAAATATTTCCACATTTTATTTTTTAATGTTCTATTTAATCTTTCAACCACAACAGCTTTTCCTTCGTTTTCTGTTGAATATAATTTAATATCATTTTCATTTAAAAACTTTGTAAAAACTTTGTTATAAAATTCTGTTCCTTTATCACACCATAAATATTTTGGAATTCTTTGATGTTCTTCAAATATATTTTCAAATGCTTCTGTAATGGAATATCCTGTTTTATTTTCTAAACACCTTGCAAAAGCAAATCTTGTATATAAATCTATTACAGTTAAAATTATTTTATATTTTTCAGGGTCTGATGATTTTGTTGGCATAAAGACTAAATCTGCAGACCATGTTTGATCTTTTTCATGTACTCGAACTTTTAAATATTTTTTATTTTTTCTAAATTCATGGTGTAATTCATTAGCATATTTTATTTGTAATTCTGTTGGGGGTTAATAAACTAGTTTTGGATATATTCTCGAGGGATCTTTCAGCGTCTACTTGTTCAATAAACTTTTTATTAGCAACATCTTTTGCTATTCTAGGGAGTCCTGCGCCAATAAAAATCTTACCTTTCATTGCTAATTTAACTAGAGCTCTTTGAGTCTTTTCTTGAGTTGATGGATTTTGTATATTATTTAAATCATGTATTAAATTCACATCAGCAACATGTCTATCTCTAAGATCTTCTGAGTTGTATGCAATGTCATGTTTTAAAGCTGCTTGGTCGATTCTATTTATTGGTTCTTCTCCTTGTTTAGGATTATTATTTTCATCTAATCTAATATCTAGACGTGTTCCTGGTCCGGTATAGTTGTGTTTAAATAAATGTCTTTCACCTGGATATTTTTCTGTAGTAAAAGGTTTTAATATTGAAGATGTTGTTTTTGAAGATTGCAAGTCGCATCCAGCTCGTGGAATTAGGTCGCCTCCTGTATGTTTTTTAGTTTTTAGATGACTTGCTTTATGATGTCTTGTAACTTGACAATTACATGTTTCACATCTCCAATAGGGTTTATTTAAAGACATTTTAAAATGTTAAAATATTAAGAATCCCCCCTAACATTTTCAATTATTGAAATCTTTCCACCATATAATTTCATTTCTATTTTCTTTTCTTCTAATATTAATGTATATACTTTAGCTTTAAAATTAGAATCCTTTGTTATATGAAGTGTAACATCAACATTATTTATGGCTAGGCGAACATCTTGGTCTGAAACATTTATACAAAATATAGAATATAAATTTTTGAAATCTTCTAAACTTAATTGCGGTTCAACTTTGAAATCATAACATGTTTCAATATAATTTAGATATGGGAATATGTTTTCATTATTTTCAATATTAAATTCCATTCTATTTATTGGATAATAAGAACTATTTAATTGAATTTGGATTGTTTTTAAATTATCATCTCCAATCTTTTGAATAAATAGATTGTTATTTTTTTGAAATGATGGATCTGTTTCTTTGAATCCAATCAAGATATGTCTTGGTCGGTATGCTAAATTTGCTACAGATTCTATTTAAATAATTCACATTTATAGATTTGTTGGAATTTAATCTTTCAAGGAGTTTGATTTAAGAATGTGGATTTAATGTCCATTCGGGTATATGCAATTCAAGTGTTGATAATTTTAATTTAGCTTTTGTATCTGCAGCTCCATAGAACAATCTTTTATCACCTTCTACTCTATTACAGATGAGTTCTATAAAAACATTATGGAGCACCCGGTTATAGTTTTGAAGGAATCCAAACAAGTGTTTTAATTCAAAATAACCTTCAAAATTTTTCAACTTATAAAGTTCAGCTCTTTTATAGTAAGCATAATTTACATCTAAACCATCTTTATCTAAATCCCCTTTATTAACATCAGGAATCCAACCTGTTAATTCACCATATTCATTTTTATAATCACAATCAGTCAAAATAAAATTTAACATTGTAGAATATACTCCTGGATGTAAAACAGTTTCAATTTCTGATGATCCTAGTTTTAATCTCATGTTGGAGAATAAATTTGGAAAGAAATTATTTTCTAGGGTTATATCTTTGTTTGCTTCAATTTCTAATTCAATTTTATAATATAATTTGGCATTACAAATATCTATTGGGTTTGATGTTGGAAGAGATTGAAAAACTATATCACCCCTACGATTTAAGTTTGCTATAGATCCTGAAGTTGGAGAGATTTTTAAAATATCGATTTTTTAATTTCATGAGTAAATTCTTTATTATAATCAAGATTTAATTTATTTTTTTCTTGAATTTTAAGATTTATATTATTCATTTTTATAATAAAAATTTAAAAAATGACAAAAATCCGAACTCTGATAGCGCAGTGGGAATAGACTGGCACAGTGGTTCAAATGGATAGTGGTTCAAATCACGTCTGAGGTTAGTTTTTTTTCAATATAAAATAATATTAAAAATTTGAAAATAATATTGAAAATGGTGTGGGTATCTTAGATTTATAAAGTACTTGTATATTTTATTTTATTTATTTTATTTTTTTATAATAAAATTTTAAAAAATGACAAAAAATCCAAACCTTGATGGCGCAGTGGGAATAGACTGGCACAGTGGTTCAAATGGATAGCGGTTCAATCCACGTCTGAGGTTAGTTTTTTTTCAACATAAAATAATATTAAAAATTTGAAAATTATATTGAAAATGGTGTGGGTATCTTAGATTTATATTTTATTTTATTTATTTTTATTTTATTTTATTTATTTTATTAATTAATTATTTTTTAAACATAAATATGAAAAAAAAAATATTGAAACCGGTGATAGTGGCGAACCGGTAATTATCGCCACCAGTCTTTCGAACACCCCCGGATCGATTCTATAATGTGCACATTTATTTCTTGGTTGTTTTCGGACCTCTTTCGGATTCGCTTTCGAATTCATTTGTACTTTCGAGCAGCACACTTAAAACGCCGATGAAATCGTATTCGAGCGAGAAGCGAATAATAAGGAGTGCTGCTATTATCGGATTGATTCTGATTATGAGTCTGGCCAGCTTGTATATTGGAAGAGATTTGATAAACGAAAGAGGTTGAAATAAAAAAAAATGATCCGGATCAAAAAAAACTATTGAGAGGACAGTGGGAAAAAAAAATACCACTGTCCTCTCAGAGCAGTTTTACTATTTTCATAAAATTTTTTATTTTTTAATGAGTCAAATTAGTCAATTAGCAACTTGCTAGTTGACATTCTCAAGTAGTGTCAAAATAGTCCTCTAACTTTTCATAATACCATTTTCTTTTTTATTCTCTTTATGTTTTTAGTTTGAGGCTTTTGAGTTTGAGGCTTTAAAGATTAAAATAGTTAGAGTCATTAAAGGTGGTTGTTTTCAAAATATAGGGTTAAAATACTATAAAAGTATAAGTTTTGTGTTGTTTTTCTAATGGTTTAGGCGTAATAGAGGTATGTTTTGTTTGGGGGGTTGTTTTGGTTAGGGATATAAACACACTACTTTTATAATTTAACCAGCAATGATGGTAGAGAATGAAAAGTATCGACATTTTTACATGAAAGCTGTAGAAGTTGCTGAGATAAGGTTAAAGAAAATGAAACAATTACAGGAAAGAGTTAAAGAACTTGAATCTTAAATTTATACTTGTAAAAATGACAAAAAATTCGAACCTTGATGGCGCAGTGGGAATAGACTGGCATTGTGGTTCAAATGGATAGTGGTTCAAATCACGTCTGAGGTTAGTTTTTTTTCAACATAAAATAATATTAAAAATTTGAAAATAATATTGAAAATAATTTTTGAAAATAAATATTAAAAAAATATATAGTGTAGGTATCTTAGGAAATAAATCTTGTATATTTTATTTATTTTATTAATTAATTATTTTTTAAACATAAATATGAAAAAAAATATATTGAAACGGGTGATGGTGGCGAACCGGTAATTATCGCCACCAGTCTTTCGAACACCCCCGGATCGATTCTATAATGTGCACATTTATTTCAAAATATTTCTTGGTTGTTTTCGGACCTCTTTCGGATTCGCTTTCGAATTCATTTGTACTTTCGAGCAGCACACTTAAAACGCCGATGAAATCGTATTCGAGCGAGAAGCGAATAATAAGGTGTGCTGCTATTATCGGATTGATTCTGATGTATGAGTCTGGCCAGCTTGTATATTGGAAGAGATTTGATAAACGAAAGAGGTTGAAATAAAAAAAAAATGATCCGGATCAAAAAAACTGTTGAGAGGACAGTGAAAAAAAAAAAATACCACTGTCCTCTCAGAGCAGTTTTACTATTTTCATAAAATTTTTTATTTTTTACTGAGTCAAATTAGTCAATTAGCAACTTGCTTGTTTATATCCCTAACCAAAATAGCCCTCTAACTTTTCATAATACCATTTTCTTTTTTATTCTCTTTATGTTTTTAGTTTGAGGCTTTTGAGTTTGAGGCTTTAAAGATTAAAACAGTTAGAGTCATTAAGGGTGGTTGTTTTCAAAATATAGGGTTAAAATACTATAAAAGTATAAGTTTTGTGTTGTTTTTCTAATAGCTTAAGTGATTTGGAGGTATGTTTTGTTGGGAGGGCTGTTTTGGTTAGGGATAAAAACACACTACTAATATGACCTTGAAAATAATAATATTTTGAAAAATAATAATATGACCTAGAAAATAATAAAATAATAATTCTAAAGTTATAATAATAATATTAATACCCTTGCGACATGTTGAATGTGACCAGTACCCTTACGACAAATACACATAGGGGGACAGAATATTTTGTCGGATAGACTAGGAGTATATAATAATAATAATATTGATTAAAACTTTGGAAATAATAATTTTGAAAATAACATCTTCCGCGCGGGCGGTAATATCTTTCCAAATATTAATGATATATTAAATTATTACGTAATCGAAATTTAAAACAAAAAAAATATTATTTAATCAACGATTTAAATAAAATAAAATTATTACGTATTCGATAATTAAAACAAAAATTAAAATATTATTATATAATTAACGATTTAAATAAAATTAAATTAATACGTAATCGATAATTAAAGCAAAAATAAAAATAATATATAATCAACGATGTAAACAAAATTTAATTATTACGTATTCGATAATTAAAACAAAAAAAATAAAATTATTATTATATAATCAACGATTTAAACAAAATTAAATTATTACGTATTCGATAATTAAAACAAAAAAATTAAAATATTATTATATAATTAACAATTTAAACAAAATTAAATTATTACGTATTCAATAATTAAAACAAAAAAAAATATTATTATATAATTAACAATTTAAACAAAATTAAATTATTACGTAAACAAAAAATAAACCGCTGGAACAAAAATAGAACGACCTTGGTGAGTCATAGGATCAAAAATGTTACTAAAATTATATAAAAAATGTTACTAAAAATAGATGTCTTTGTTACTAAAAATAGAACGACCTTGGTGACTCAGCGACTGAGTCATTGTCTTTTTGAATCTTTTGAATCATTGTCTTCTTAATAATACATTTGATAGTAATAAATAATAAACCCCATAGGCGCGTCATTGTCTTTGTTCTGAAAATGATGAGTTTGTTCAAAAAATAAATGAGTCATCGATGAGTACTTTTTTATTACCGTTTGTTTGATATGTATATTATAAGGTTTGAAAAATTTAAACCTTGGATCCTTGGACTCTTTGACCTTCAAACTTGGACCATCATACTCATCTTTGAATAACCTTTTGTTTGATATGTATATTATAAGGTTTTCAAATTTTTGAACCTTGGACCCTTCGACCCTTGGACCTTCGAACTCACCATCAAAAGTCCTTTTGAATGATATATATTATACGATTTGAAAAATATTTAATTTTGGATACCTTTTGAAGGTTATTGACCCACCATATACCTCTGAGGGTATAGCCATTAGATAGACCTCTCAAATACCTTTCGAATGATACCCTTGGGTGAGGGTTTGACCTTATTTGACCTTTGGAAATTTAAATATGACCTTGACCTTGAATGAGTATTCGGATGAGTCGTTTGACCTTGAATGAGTCATCGGATGTGTCATATGACCTTGAATGAGTCATCGGATGAGTCATGGTCTTTGTTTCAATGACCTTGATGAGTCATATGTCTTTGTTTAAAATTTGACCTTGAAAAAATTTTTTTAATTGGTGGGGGGTGGGGGTAGGGGCTATGTCTTTGTCCCAGAGGGCCGCTGGTTAAGTGGGCCGCTATCCCTCTACTTATTATTTTTCGAACATCATTGGATAAAATTATTATTAAAATTATTTATTTAAAATACTAGAAAACCAGATTTTCTAAAAATCATTAATATAAAAAAACACACTTGAGAAGTAATTTGTGACTTATAGTAGTATAAATACCACTGATTAAATGGCAGTTGCATGTTTAAATAATGATGATGATTCGATTTGTCCTAGTTTTTGTACTATGTGAGAACCCGATAATATTCTCACCTCTATAATGAACACTCGTTAATCTTATTATGAAATACTTGTATATATTTATAAATTATTTATTAATATAAATTAAATTTTATTGAATATATTTTTTAACATGGAATTATAATTGATGCAGTTTAAGAAATTGTTGTTCGTAATAGAGAATATAAAACTCTCTTTGTCTGCAAGGTTTTACAACCAAAGTTAGTTATATCAATATAATACGAAATATCAGGTCAGGAGTGATAAGGATGAACACGATAAGACTCGAGTTCAATTTTGTAAGATTAAATGACTGAAATAAAATTATTAGAAATATATTGAGCATCTTTATTACAATAAAAAATTTGATTAATATCGATGAGTTTTGCAAGATTCGTAAAAAACAAAAGGATTTTAGTAATTTTTTACACAGTAAGCTAAGAAAAAAGTTTATTAAAGATCTTAAGTGAAATTTAAAAGAAAGGTGAATGAAAATTATTTAATCAAATGACAATGAATGTGTTGAGTAAATGAAACATATAACAAAGCATAAAAGAAATAATTAATAAAATAATAGTAATAATCATTAGAAATTATAATTCTCAACAAATGAAATCAAAGCTTTGAAAATAAAATACAAATAAAACATTTAAATAAAATCTATTTTTCGTCCTTTAACGACTGGGTTTGATGCTGCTATTTTTATTCTGGCTTCAGCTTTATAATCAAACGAACATTCATGTGTTTCTGGATAACGATGTTTAGTACAGAAATATCCATCACATTTACAACTAAATCCATAAATGCCAATCTTTTTTCGACAAGTCAAACATCGATTTAGTACTTTTGGTGTTGGTTTTTCGATTTCTTTACTTTTTATTTTATTCTCAGACTTCAGAATATTTAGACCACATGTCTTGAAACATTTCGAACAATAACCGTTGAATGCCTCACTTCCATGGAAACCGCAATTACTTTTGCAAAGAGCTTTCATTGAACTTTCAATAACTTCCATTTTATTATCTTTTAAATATAAAATATTTTTATTTTTCAAATTGAAAAATTTCTGTAATTAAAATATTATTTTTCGAACATTATTGGATAAAATTATTATTAAAATTATTTATTTAAAATACTAGAAAACCAGATTTTCTAAAAATCATTAATATAAAAAAACACACTTGAGAAGTAATTTGTGACTTATAGTAGTATAAATACCACTGATTAAATGGCAGTTGCATGTTTAAATAATGATGATGATTCGACTTGTCCTAGTTTTTGTACTATGTGAGAACCAGATAATATTCTCACCTCTATAATGAACACTCGCTAATCTTATTATGAAATACTTGTATATATTTATAAATTATTTATTAATATAAATTAAATTTTATTGAATATATTTTTTAACATGGAATTATAATTGATGCAGTTTAAGAAATTGTTTTTCGTAATAGAGAATATAAAACTCTCTTTGTCTGCAAGGTTTTACAACCAAAGTTAGTTATATCAATATAATACGAAATATCAGGTCAGGAGTGATAAGGATGAACACGATAAGACTCTAATAAAATTATTAGAAATATATTGAGCATCTTTATTACAATAAAAAATTTGATTAATATCGATGAGTTTTGCAAGATTCGTAAAAAACAAAAGGATTTTAGTAATTTTTTACACAGTAAGCTTAAGAAAATAAGTTTATTAAAGATCTTAAGTGAAATTTAAAAGAAAGGTGAATGAAAATTATTTAATCAAATGACAATGAATGTGTTGAGTAAATGAAACATATAACAAAGCATAAAAGAAATAATTAATAAAATAATAGTAATAATCATTAGAAATTATAAATCTCAACAAATGAAATCAAAGCTTTGAAAATAAAATACAAATAAAACATTTAAATAAAATCTATTTTTCGTCCTTTAACGACTGGGTTTGATGATGCTATTTTTATTCTGGCTTCAGCTTTATAATCAAACGAACATTCATGTGTTTCTGGATAACGATGTTTAGTACAGAAATATCCATCACATTTACAACTAAATCCATAAATGCCAATCTTTTTTCGACAAGTCAAACATCGATTTAGTACTTTTGGTGTTGGTTTTTCGATTTCTTTACTTTTTATTTTATTCTCAGACTTCAGAATATTTAGACCACATGTCTTGAAACATTTCGAACAATAACCGTTGAATGCCTCACTTCCATGGAAACCGCAATTACTTTTGCAAAGAGCTTCCATTGAACTTTCAATAACTTCCATTTTATTATCTTTTAAATATAAAATATTTTTATTTTTCAAATTGAAAAATTTCTGTAATTAAAATATTATTTTTCGAACATTATTGGATAAAATTATTATTAAAATTATTTATTTAAAATACTAGAAAACCAGATTTTCTAAAAATCATTAATATAAAAAAACACACTTGAGAAGTAATTTGTGACTTATAGTAGTATAAATACCACTGATTAAATGGCAGTTGCATGTTTAAATAATGATGATGATTCGACTTGTCCTAGTTTTTGTACTATGTGAGAACCAGATAATATTCTCACCTCTATAATGAACACTCGCTAATCTTATTATGAAATACTTGTATATATTTATAAATTATTTATTAATATAAATTAAATTTTATTGAATATATTTTTTAACATGGAATTATAATTGATGCAGTTTAAGAAATTGTTGTTCGTAATAGAGAATATAAAACTCTCTTTGTCTGCAAGGTTTTACAACCAAAGTTAGTTATATCAATATAATACGAAATATCAGGTCAGGAGTGATAAGGATGAACACGATAAGACTCTAATAAAATTATTAGAAATATATTGAGCATCTTTATTACAATAAAAAATTTGATTAATATCGATGAGTTTTGCAAGATTCGTAAAAAACAAAAGGATTTTAGTAATTTTTTACACAGTAAGCTTAAGAAAATAAGTTTATTAAAGATCTTAAGTGAAATTTAAAAGAAAGGTGAATGAAAATTATTTAATCAAATGACAATGAATGTGTTGAGTAAATGAAACATATAACAAAGCATAAAAGAAATAATTAATAAAATAATAGTAATAATCATTAGAAATTATAAATCTCAACAAATGAAATCAAAGCTTTGAAAATAAAATACAAATAAAACATTTAAATAAAATCTATTTTTCGTCCTTTAACGACTGGGTTTGATGCTGCTATTTTTATTCTGGCTTCAGCTTTATAATCAAACGAACATTCATGTGTTTCTGGATAACGATGTTTAGTACAGAAATATCCATCACATTTACAACTAAATCCATAAATGCCAATCTTTTTTCGACAAGTCAAACATCGATTTAGTACTTTTGGTGTTGGTTTTTCGATTTCTTTACTTACTATTTTATTCTCAGACTTCAGAATATTTAGACCACATGTCTTGAAACATTTCGAACAATAACCGTTGAATGCCTCACTTCCATGGAAACCGCAATTACTTTTGCAAAGAGCTTCCATTGAACTTTCAATAACTTCCATTTTATTATCTTTTAAATATAAAATATTTTTATTTTTCAAATTGAAAAATTTCTGTAATTAAAATATTTTTTTTCGAACATTATTGGATAAAATTATTATTAAAATTATTTATTTAAAATACTAGAAAACCAGATTTTCTAAAAATCATTAATATAAAAAAACACTTGAGAAGTAATTTGTGACTTATAGTAGTATAAATACCACTGATTAAATGGCAGTTGCATGTTTAAATAATGATGATGATTCGATTTGTCCTAGTTTTTGTATTATGTGAGAACCAGATAATATTCTCACCTCTATTATGAACACTCGCTAATCTTATTATGAAATACTTGTATATATTTATAAATTATTTATTAATATAAATTAAATTTTATTGAATATATTTTTTAACATGGAATTATAATTGATGCAGTTTAAGAAATTGTTTTTCGTAATAGAGAATATAAAACTCTCTTTGTCTGCAAGGTTTTACAACCAAAGTTAGTTATATCAATATAATACGAAATATCAGGTCAGGAGTGATAAGGATGAACACGATAAGACTCGAGTTCAATTTTGTAAGATTAAATGACTGAAATAAAATTATTAGAAATATATTGAGCATCTTTATTACAATAAAAAATTTGATTAATATCGATGAGTTTTGCAAGATTCGTAAAAAACAAAAGGATTTTAGTAATTTTTTACACAGTAAGCTTAAGAAAAAAAGTTTATTAAAGATCTTAAGTGAAATTTAAAAGAAAGGTGAATGAAAATTATTTAATCAAATGACAATGAATGTGTTGAGTAAATGAAACATATAACAAAGCATAAAAGAAATAATTAATAAAATAATAGTAATAATCATTAGAAATTATAATTCTCAACAAATGAAATCAAAGCTTTGAAAATAAAATACAAATAAAACATTTAAATAAAATCTATTTTTCGTCCTTTAACGACTGGGTTTGATGATGCTATTTTTATTCTGGCTTCAGCTTTATAATCAAACGAACATTCATGTGTTTCTGGATAACGATGTTTAGTACAGAAATATCCATCACATTTACAACTAAATCCATAAATACCAATCTTTTTTCGACAAGTCAAACATCGATTTAGTACTTTTGGTGTTGGTTTTTCGATTTCTTTACTTTTTATTTTATTCTCAGACTTCAGAATATTTAGACCACATGTCTTGAAACATTTCGAACAATAACCGTTGAATGCCTCACTTCCATGGAAACCGCAATTACTTTTGCAAAGAGCTTTCATTGAACTTTCAATAACTTCCATTTTATTATCTTTTAAATATAAAATATTTTTATTTTTCAAATTGAAAAATTTCTGTAATTAAAATATTTTTTTTCGAACATTATTGGATAAAATTATTATTAAAATTATTTATTTAAAATACTAGAAAACCAGATTTTCTAAAAATCATTAATATAAAAAAACACACTTGAGAAGTAATTTGTGACTTATAGTAGTATAAATACCACTGATTAAATGGCAGTTGCATGTTTAAATAATGATGATGATTCGATTTGTCCTAGTTTTTGTATTATGTGAGAACCAGATAATATTCTCACCTCTATTATGAACACTCGCTAATCTTATTATGAAATACTTGTATATATTTATAAATTATTTATTAATATAAATTAAATTTTATTGAATATATTTTTTAACATGGAATTATAATTGATGCAGTTTAAGAAATTGTTGTTCGTAATAGAGAATATAAAACTCTCTTTGTCTGCAAGGTTTTACAACCAAAGTTAGTTATATCAATATAATACGAAATATCAGGTCAGGAGTGATAAGGATGAACACGATAAGACTCTAATAAAATTATTAGAAATATATTGAGCATCTTTATTACAATAAAAAATTTGATTAATATCGATGAGTTTTGCAAGATTCGTAAAAAACAAAAGGATTTTAGTAATTTTTTACACAGTAAGCTTAAGAAAATAAGTTTATTAAAGATCTTAAGTGAAATTTAAAAGAAAGGTGAATGAAAATTATTTAATCAAATGACAATGAATGTGTTGAGTAAATGAAACATATAACAAAGCATAAAAGAAATAATTAATAAAATAATAGTAATAATCATTAGAAATTATAAATCTCAACAAATGAAATCAAAGCTTTGAAAATAAAATACAAATAAAACATTTAAATAAAATCTATTTTTCGTCCTTTAACGACTGGGTTTGATGCTGCTATTTTTATTCTGGCTTCAGCTTTATAATCAAACGAACATTCATGTGTTTCTGGATAACGATGTTTAGTACAGAAATATCCATCACATTTACAACTAAATCCATAAATACCAATCTTTTTTCGACAAGTCAAACATCGATTTAGTACTTTTGGTGTTGGTTTTTCGATTTCTTTACTTTTTATTTTATTCTCAGACTTCAGAATATTTAGACCACATGTCTTGAAACATTTCGAACAATAACCGTTGAATGCCTCACTTCCATGGAAACCGCAATTACTTTTGCAAAGAGCTTTCATTGAACTTTCAATAACTTCCATTTTATTATCTTTTAAATATAAAATATTTTTATTTTTCAAATTGAAAAATTTCTGTAATTAAAATATTTTTTTTCGAACATTATTGGATAAAATTATTATTAAAATTATTTATTTAAAATACTAGAAAACCAGATTTTCTAAAAATCATTAATATAAAAAAACACACTTGAGAAGTAATTTGTGACTTATAGTAGTATAAATACCACTGATTAAATGGCAGTTGCATGTTTAAATAATGATGATGATTCGATTTGTCCTAGTTTTTGTATTATGTGAGAACCAGATAATATTCTCACCTCTATTATGAACACTCGCTAATCTTATTATGAAATACTTGTATATATTTATAAATTATTTATTAATATAAATTAAATTTTATTGAATATATTTTTTAACATGGAATTATAATTGATGCAGTTTAAGAAATTGTTGTTCGTAATAGAGAATATAAAACTCTCTTTGTCTGCAAGGTTTTACAACCAAAGTTAGTTATATCAATATAATACGAAATATCAGGTCAGGAGTGATAAGGATGAACACGATAAGACTCTAATAAAATTATTAGAAATATATTGAGCATCTTTATTACAATAAAAAATTTGATTAATATCGATGAGTTTTGCAAGATTCGTAAAAAACAAAAGGATTTTAGTAATTTTTTTACACAGTAAGCTTAAGAAAATAAGTTTATTAAAGATCTTAAGTGAAATTTAAAAGAAAGGTGAATGAAAATTATTTAATCAAATGACAATGAATGTGTTGAGTAAATGAAACATATAACAAAGCATAAAAGAAATAATTAATAAAATAATAGTAATAATCATTAGAAATTATAATTCTCAACAAATGAAATCAAAGCTTTGAAAATAAAATACAAATAAAACATTTAAATAAAATCTATTTTTCGTCCTTTAACGACTGGGTTTGATGCTGCTATTTTTATTCTGGCTTCAGCTTTATAATCAAACGAACATTCATGTGTTTCTGGATAACGATGTTTAGTACAGAAATATCCATCACATTTACAACTAAATCCATAAATACCAATCTTTTTTCGACAAGTCAAACATCGATTTAGTACTTTTGGTGTTGGTTTTTCGATTTCTTTACTTACTATTTTATTCTCAGACTTCAGAATATTTAGACCACATGTCTTGAAACATTTCGAACAATAACCGTTGAATGCCTCACTTCCATGGAAACCGCAATTACTTTTGCAAAGAGCTTCCATTGAACTTTCAATAACTTCCATTTTATTATCTTTTAAATATAAAATATTTTTATTTTTCAAATTGAAAAATTTCTGTAATTAAAATATTATTTTTCGAACATTATTGGATAAAATTATTATTAAAATTATTTATTTAAAATACTAGAAAACCAGATTTTCTAAAAATCATTAATATAAAAAAACACACTTGAGAAGTAATTTGTGACTTATAGTAGTATAAATACCACTGATTAAATGGCAGTTGCATGTTTAAATAATGATGATGATTCGATTTGTCCTAGTTTTTGTATTATGTGAGAACCAGATAATATTCTCACCTCTATTATGAACACTCGCTAATCTTATTATGAAATACTTGTATATATTTATAAATTATTTATTAATATAAATTAAATTTTATTGAATATATTTTTTAACATGGAATTATAATTGATGCAGTTTAAGAAATTGTTGTTCGTAATAGAGAATATAAAACTCTCTTTGTCTGCAAGGTTTTACAACCAAAGTTAGTTATATCAATATAATACGAAATATCAGGTCAGGAGTGATAAGGATGAACACGATAAGACTCTAATAAAATTATTAGAAATATATTGAGCATCTTTATTACAATAAAAAATTTGATTAATATCGATGAGTTTTGCAAGATTCGTAAAAAACAAAAGGATTTTAGTAATTTTTTACACAGTAAGCTTAAGAAAATAAGTTTATTAAAGATCTTAAGTGAAATTTAAAAGAAAGGTGAATGAAAATTATTTAATCAAATGACAATGAATGTGTTGAGTAAATGAAACATATAACAAAGCATAAAAGAAATAATTAATAAAATAATAGTAATAATCATTAGAAATTATAAATCTCAACAAATGAAATCAAAGCTTTGAAAATAAAATACAAATAAAACATTTAAATAAAATCTATTTTTCGTCCTTTAACGACTGGGTTTGATGATGCTATTTTTATTCTGGCTTCAGCTTTATAATCAAACGAACATTCATGTGTTTCTGGATAACGATGTTTAGTACAGAAATATCCATCACATTTACAACTAAATCCATAAATACCAATCTTTTTTCGACAAGTCAAACATCGATTTAGTACTTTTGGTGTTGGTTTTTCGATTTCTTTACTTTTTATTTTATTCTCAGACTTCAGAATATTTAGACCACATGTCTTGAAACATTTCGAACAATAACCGTTGAATGCCTCACTTCCATGGAAACCGCAATTACTTTTGCAAAGAGCTTTCATTGAACTTTCAATAACTTCCATTTTATTATCTTTTAAATATAAAATATTTTTATTTTTCAAATTGAAAAATTTCTGTAATTAAAATATTTTTTTTCGAACATTATTGGATAAAATTATTATTAAAATTATTTATTTAAAATACTAGAAAACCAGATTTTCTAAAAATCATTAATATAAAAAAACACACTTGAGAAGTAATTTGTGACTTATAGTAGTATAAATACCACTGATTAAATGGCAGTTGCATGTTTAAATAATGATGATGATTCGATTTGTCCTAGTTTTTGTATTATGTGAGAACCAGATAATATTCTCACCTCTATTATGAACACTCGCTAATCTTATTATGAAATACTTGTATATATTTATAAATTATTTATTAATATAAATTAAATTTTATTGAATATATTTTTTAACATGGAATTATAATTGATGCAGTTTAAGAAATTGTTGTTCGTAATAGAGAATATAAAACTCTCTTTGTCTGCAAGGTTTTACAACCAAAGTTAGTTATATCAATATAATACGAAATATCAGGTCAGGAGTGATAAGGATGAACACGATAAGACTCGAGTTCAATTTTGTAAGATTAAATGACTGAAATAAAATTATTAGAAATATATTGAGCATCTTTATTACAATAAAAAATTTGATTAATATCGATGAGTTTTGCAAGATTCGTAAAAAACAAAAGGATTTTAGTAATTTTTTACACAGTAAGCTTAAGAAAATAAGTTTATTAAAGATCTTAAGTGAAATTTAAAAGAAAGGTGAATGAAAATTATTTAATCAAATGACAATGAATGTGTTGAGTAAATGAAACATATAACAAAGCATAAAAGAAATAATTAATAAAATAATAGTAATAATCATTAGAAATTATAATTCTCAACAAATGAAATCAAAGCTTTGAAAATAAAATACAAATAAAACATTTAAATAAAATCTATTTTTCGTCCTTTAACGACTGGGTTTGATGATGCTATTTTTATTCTGGCTTCAGCTTTATAATCAAACGAACATTCATGTGTTTCTGGATAACGATGTTTAGTACAGAAATATCCATCACATTTACAACTAAATCCATAAATACCAATCTTTTTTCGACAAGTCAAACATCGATTTAGTACTTTTGGTGTTGGTTTTTCGATTTCTTTACTTACTATTTTATTCTCAGACTTCAGAATATTTAGACCACATGTCTTGAAACATTTCGAACAATAACCGTTGAATGCCTCACTTCCATGGAAACCGCAATTACTTTTGCAAAGAGCTTTCATTGAACTTTCAATAACTTCCATTTTATTATCTTTTAAATATAAAATATTTTTATTTTTCAAATTGAAAAATTTCTGTAATTAAAATATTATTTTTCGAACATTATTGGATAAAATTATTTTAAAATTATTTATTTAAAATACTAGAAAACCAGATTTTCTAAAAATCATTAATATAAAAAAACACACTTGAGAAGTAATTTGTGACTTATAGTAGTATAAATACCACTGATTAAATGGCAGTTGCATGTTTAAATAATGATGATGATTCGATTTGTCCTAGTTTTTGTATTATGTGAGAACCAGATAATATTCTCACCTCTATTATGAACACTCGCTAATCTTATTATGAAATACTTGTATATATTTATAAATTATTTATTAATATAAATTAAATTTTATTGAATATATTTTTTAACATGGAATTATAATTGATGCAGTTTAAGAAATTGTTGTTCGTAATAGAGAATATAAAACTCTCTTTGTCTGCAAGGTTTTACAACCAAAGTTAGTTATATCAATATAATACGAAATATCAGGTCAGGAGTGATAAGGATGAACACGATAAGACTCGAGTTCAATTTTGTAAGATTAAATGACTGAAATAAAATTATTAGAAATATATTGAGCATCTTTATTACAATAAAAAATTTGATTAATATCGATGAGTTTTGCAAGATTCGTAAAAAACAAAAGGATTTTAGTAATTTTTTACACAGTAAGCTTAAGAAAATAAGTTTATTAAAGATCTTAAGTGAAATTTAAAAGAAAGGTGAATGAAAATTATTTAATCAAATGACAATGAATGTGTTGAGTAAATGAAACATATAACAAAGCATAAAAGAAATAATTAATAAAATAATAGTAATAATCATTAGAAATTATAATTCTTAACAAATGAAATCAAAGCTTTGAAAATAAAATACAAATAAAACATTTAAATAAAATCTATTTTTCGTCCTTTAACGACTGGGTTTGATGCTGCTATTTTTATTCTGGCTTCAGCTTTATAATCAAACGAACATTCATGTGTTTCTGGATAACGATGTTTAGTACAGAAATATCCATCACATTTACAACTAAATCCATAAATACCAATCTTTTTTCGACAAGTCAAACATCGATTTAGTACTTTTGGTGTTGGTTTTTCGATTTCTTTACTTTTTATTTTATTCTCAGACTTCAGAATATTTAGACCACATGTCTTGAAACATTTCGAACAATAACCGTTGAATGCCTCACTTCCATGGAAACCGCAATTACTTTTGCAAAGAGCTTTCATTGAACTTTCAATAACTTCCATTTTATTATCTTTTAAATATAAAATATTTTTATTTTTCAAATTGAAAAATTTCTGTAATTAAAATATTTTTTTTCGAACATTATTGGATAAAATTATTATTAAAATTATTTATTTAAAATACTAGAAAACCAGATTTTCTAAAAATCATTAATATAAAAAAACACACTTGAGAAGTAATTTGTGACTTATAGTAGTATAAATACCACTGATTAAATGGCAGTTGCATGTTTAAATAATGATGATGATTCGATTTGTCCTAGTTTTTGTATTATGTGAGAACCAGATAATATTCTCACCTCTATTATGAACACTCGCTAATCTTATTATGAAATACTTGTATATATTTATAAATTATTTATTAATATAAATTAAATTTTATTGAATATATTTTTTAACATGGAATTATAATTGATGCAGTTTAAGAAATTGTTGTTCGTAATAGAGAATATAAAACTCTCTTTGTCTGCAAGGTTTTACAACCAAAGTTAGTTATATCAATATAATACGAAATATCAGGTCAGGAGTGATAAGGATGAACACGATAAGACTCGAGTTCAATTTTGTAAGATTAAATGACTGAAATAAAATTATTAGAAATATATTGAGCATCTTTATTACAATAAAAAATTTGATTAATATCGATGAGTTTTGCAAGATTCGTAAAAAACAAAAGGATTTTAGTAATTTTTTACACAGTAAGCTTAAGAAAATAAGTTTATTAAAGATCTTAAGTGAAATTTAAAAGAAAGGTGAATGAAAATTATTTAATCAAATGACAATGAATGTGTTGAGTAAATGAAACATATAACAAAGCATAAAAGAAATAATTAATAAAATAATAGTAATAATCATTAGAAATTATAATTCTCAACAAATGAAATCAAAGCTTTGAAAATAAAATACAAATAAAACATTTAAATAAAATCTATTTTTCGTCCTTTAACGACTGGGTTTGATGCTGCTATTTTTATTCTGGCTTCAGCTTTATAATCAAACGAACATTCATGTGTTTCTGGATAACGATGTTTAGTACAGAAATATCCATCACATTTACAACTAAATCCATAAATGCCAATCTTTTTTCGACAAGTCAAACATCGATTTAGTACTTTTGGTGTTGGTTTTTCGATTTCTTTACTTTCTATTTTATTCTCAGACTTCAGAATATTTAGACCACATGTCTTGAAACATTTCGAACAATAACCGTTGAATGCCTCACTTCCATGGAAACCGCAATTACTTTTGCAAAGAGCTTTCATTGAACTTTCAATAACTTCCATTTTATTATCTTTTAAATATAAAATATTTTTATTTTTCAAATTGAAAAATTTCTGTAATTAAAATATTATTTTTCGAACATTATTGGATAAAATTATTATTAAAATTATTTATTTAAAATACTAGAAAACCAGATTTTCTAAAAATCATTAATATAAAAAAACACACTTGAGAAGTAATTTGTGACTTATAGTAGTATAAATACCACTGATTAAATGGCAGTTGCATGTTTAAATAATGATGATGATTCGACTTGTCCTAGTTTTTGTACTATGTGAGAACCAGATAATATTCTCACCTCTATAATGAACACTCGCTAATCTTATTATGAAATACTTGTATATATTTATAAATTATTTATTAATATAAATTAAATTTTATTGAATATATTTTTTAACATGGAATTATAATTGATGCAGTTTAAGAAATTGTTGTTCGTAATAGAGAATATAAAACTCTCTTTGTCTGCAAGGTTTTACAACCAAAGTTAGTTATATCAATATAATACGAAATATCAGGTCAGGAGTGATAAGGATGAACACGATAAGACTCGAGTTCAATTTTGTAAGATTAAATGACTGAAATAAAATTATTAGAAATATATTGAGCATCTTTATTACAATAAAAAATTTGATTAATATCGATGAGTTTTGCAAGATTCGTAAAAAACAAAAGGATTTTAGTAATTTTTTACACAGTAAGCTTAAGAAAATAAGTTTATTAAAGATCTTAAGTGAAATTTAAAAGAAAGGTGAATGAAAATTATTTAATCAAATGACAATGAATGTGTTGAGTAAATGAAACATATAACAAAGCATAAAAGAAATAATTAATAAAATAATAGTAATAATCATTAGAAATTATAAATCTCAACAAATGAAATCAAAGCTTTGAAAATAAAATACAAATAAAACATTTAAATAAAATCTATTTTTCGTCCTTTAACGACTGGGTTTGATGCTGCTATTTTTATTCTGGCTTCAGCTTTATAATCAAACGAACATTCATGTGTTTCTGGATAACGATGTTTAGTACAGAAATATCCATCACATTTACAACTAAATCCATAAATGCCAATCTTTTTTCGACAAGTCAAACATCGATTTAGTACTTTTGGTGTTGGTTTTTCGATTTCTTTACTTTCTATTTTATTCTCAGACTTCAGAATATTTAGACCACATGTCTTGAAACATTTCGAACAATAACCGTTGAATGCCTCACTTCCATGGAAACCGCAATTACTTTTGCAAAGAGCTTTCATTGAACTTTCAATAACTTCCATTTTATTATCTTTTAAATATAAAATATTTTTATTTTTCAAATTGAAAAATTTCTGTAATTAAAATATTATTTTTCGAACATTATTGGATAAAATTATTATTAAAATTATTTATTTAAAATACTAGAAAACCAGATTTTCTAAAAATCATTAATATAAAAAAACACACTTGAGAAGTAATTTGTGACTTATAGTAGTATAAATACCACTGATTAAATGGCAGTTGCATGTTTAAATAATGATGATGATTCGATTTGTCCTAGTTTTTGTATTATGTGAGAACCAGATAATATTCTCACCTCTATTATGAACACTCGCTAATCTTATTATGAAATACTTGTATATATTTATAAATTATTTATTAATATAAATTAAATTTTATTGAATATATTTTTTAACATGGAATTATAATTGATGCAGTTTAAGAAATTGTTTTTCGTAATAGAGAATATAAAACTCTCTTTGTCTGCAAGGTTTTACAACCAAAGTTAGTTATATCAATATAATACGAAATATCAGGTCAGGAGTGATAAGGATGAACACGATAAGACTCGAGTTCAATTTTGTAAGATTAAATGACTGAAATAAAATTATTAGAAATATATTGAGCATCTTTATTACAATAAAAAATTTGATTAATATCGATGAGTTTTGCAAGATTCGTAAAAAACAAAAGGATTTTTTTTAAGAAATTGTTTTTCGTTATAGAGAATGTTAAACTCTATTTGTCTGCAATCTTTTACAGCCAAAGTTTTTTATATCAATGTGATAATTTATAATAATTTACAAAAAATTTATGATGAATTGATGACAATTTAACCAACAACGACTGTTATAAGACTTTTATAAGTTTATTTATTTGGTTATTGTCTTTTACAAAAGTTCGATTTTGCATATTGGATTTTTCTATAATACTTTAATGTCTTTTATACAGTAATGACTTAAAATTTTAGTAAACAGAAAAGCGAAAAAATCGAAAAATCGCTGTTTTCAGTCTTTAAAAATAACCGAAGTACCAATTTTGAAAACACCAGTTTTCCGGAAACTCTAGACATAACTAATAAAATTATCAAAAGGTCTACATGTTTTTATTAAGTAATTTAAACTGTGAAGTTTCCTAACGAAAAAATCTCATCTTATGATGCTTTACAACATTTCAAAAGTTTAATTTTGAAATTTATAAAAGTTTGAATTTCAATATCATATGTAATTTATATGATAATACATTATAATAATATGTCATTCGATAGTTATTTGTTTGCTCTTTTCAACAGTATATAACTTTACATGATTTGATTATTTTGTTAAATTTTTTAAATTTAAAATTTTTCAATATTTTTAAAGTTTTTAATTTCGAATATCTTTTTCATTTTTATTGACAAGACATTGAATAATAAGTCAATCGACTGATATCATTATCTTCTTTCATCCGATATATAGATTATTATATTAGACGGCAATAGAAAAGTTTTATTAAGTTTTTAAAATTTTTAAAAAATTAAAATGTACACAAAAATATTCTAATAATTTTAAGTTTTTGGACTTTTGACCTTCGACCCTTGTTAGGCATGGTCAAACATGTTTTCCATGTTGGTACCGATATTTTAATTCATTTTTGAGAAAATCAAAAATTTTGACCTAATAATTCCCAAAAGAAAACATTTATAAACAAACTGACATTAATATGGTTATCATTGCGTTGCTACCACATTGAATTTTTTCGTGAACTACTACTGCCATCTATTGTTGAAATGGGTCACTACTTCCAGGATAATCATTATGAAAAACATGAAATTACACTTTTAACAAGTGTACCCATGTGAGTACAGTGGGAGGTAATGGGTGAATTAAACAAAATCTAATTGTTGCTGAATTATGACATAATAATGTTCATAATATATATAATCTATCTAATCAATAATTATGAAATTTTATAATAATTTCTATTTATATATTTAAACTATAATAACTTTATTATTTAATAATCTTGAAAATTTTAGTATGAAAATTTATTTTTAACTTAATTTTAAAAGAAATGAAAATTAACGAATTTAAATATTAGTGTTTAAATGAAACAAATATTTGAATTTTATAATATTTTCTAATGGCTGAAAATAATTTAACCAAATCATTTCCTGACAATAACGAAGAAATAATTACGCAACGTTTTGACCCCACAGACAATACATTATCATCTCAAACTGTTTATCTAACGTATGACAATCAATTTAATGTACAAGCGAATCCGCCTAGTTCATATGTTTTACCCGTGACGATTTTAAATAATGATAATAATTATTTATTCTACAACAACCCAATTGACACTGATTTGGATCAACTTCAAAATAAAGGTATGTATATCTTTTATAATAATCTTCATTTTACTACTAATTCTTGTAAGTAGACAGTTACACTAATTTAATATTTTAATTTAATTTAATTTTAGAAACTGTGCCACAATATATTGTAAATTTGGATGGTAAGTTTTTTCTAGTTTTAATTAGCCTTAATTATTTTTAGGTTCCTCTAAATTATCATCAACAATGTAAGCTCGTTTATTTGCATTCATATATGATATTACTATAACTTATACTAAGTTCATAATTTGTTTTCACAAACAATGATGAAATTGTTATGTGAATTGATGGCACAGTTTAGAAATACTAAATATGAAATTTCTAAATTAACAAAGATATCTATTTTACAAAATACTAATTTGACTTGGTAGATGGTCGATTTACAATTAAGCTAAAGCTTTGAATAAACATCTAAAATTTAAGAGAAATTTTTTTATGCTACCTTGCTTAAAAGCAAATAAAATTCACCCTTTGTGATTTCTATTTTAATCATTTATAAGCGACAAGGACATTTTTATCACTCAATAAGATTAGAATTTACGATTTTAACCACTATTTGACTATTAGCTATACACCACCATTACAATAGGCATTTCGATCATCTTGTCCATACCAATCTCTAAAACAATATGTATTCAAATTTGATTTTTTGTATTAGATCTCCATCTAGTAACACAGTTTTGGTGCAAAACGTCGATCGCTTACAGGAAATGTACAGCCGGTTTCCTCTTCTCAATAAATTAATTGTTAAACGAATATATACGAGGAACCTATTAAGCATCGATAAAGCCATTCAAGAACTTGATAAACTTCACAAGGTTGAAGAAAACAAACGTAAAAATATCAGATTGGTTTATAAACAACCGAAAAAAGAGACAAGTAATAATTGAAACAATTAGCGATTGTTTTTAAAACCCAAAACTACAGCTCAGATCTCACGAACATCTGGCGATGAAAATCTGAAATATTTGGTCTTGTCCAGTAAACCATTTGAACGGATGAGTACGAATCTCTACAAAAAAGTCGTAATTCACGATAACAATGTATTTGACTGTAACACGAATTCTGAACCGACAGTTATTGAAGATTTTATCAAAGGTCGATGTAAGGCCTTCGTGTCCGATGAAATCAATGGTGTTATTCAAGAGGATCCTAAAGGAGTCGTCATTAAAAATGAGGTGATTATATTCACGTTTGTTTTGTTGTTGTTCATTTAAGGCAAATTTTAATCACGTATTTTATTTCGTAATTTAAATAATTCTATAATTGATGATCAGGTGAAGGTACCAGGTGCATTCGAATGACGACGATCTATAATATATTATTTTTTGGGGTTTATCATAAATATATTTTTAAGACTGTTAATTGAGATTGTTTGTATAAAATAAATAGCGTCGTACAAATAAAAAGTATATTTAGTAGTTTTATTTTTCACTATAATTTGCAAATTTGTGAAATATAAAAATGAATTTGCTATTTTAATTATAGTAAATCAAGTTGTATGGATTTGTCTTGAATACATCACTATAATTTTTTTATTTATTTGTTGTTTTATTATGATTATTAATTTTATTTTATTATTAACATTTTAATATTTATTATCATTATTTTATATATTTAATTTGTTATTTAATTTTTATTATTTATTATGTATTTAATTTATTATTGCTCTTAACATTATAACAATGATTATTATTATATTTATTTTGTTTTATTTATTTTATTTTTTATTGCTATTAATATTTATTATAATTATTATCATTATTATTATAATTATTATCATTATATTCTTATTTATTTTAATATTATTAACACAATATAATTATTAATTTATTATTATTTTATTGTATTAATTATTATTGTAGTTAATATTTATTAACATTATTTTACTATTATAATAAAATATTTTTATTGTTATTACTTTTTATTTATTATTATTTATATTTATTAGCATTATTTTATTATTATATATTTAATTTATTATTTATTTTAAAATTACTACAATGATTATTATTATTATTTATTAAAAATCTTGAAGACTGAATCAATAAATATATCTATGTTTTTGATATTCACGAATTTTACAATACAATGGAAAGGAAATCAATGGTGAAATTTGAAAAAAAAGTTCTTATAATACTATTATTATTTTATTGTATTAATTATTATTGTAGTTAATATTTATTAACATTATTTTATTATTATTATAATATATTTTTATTGTAATTATTTTGTTATTTATATTTAATAGAATTATTTTATTATTATTTATTTGTATTGTTAAATTTAGTCATTTGCATTTAAAACAAAAAATGAGAAAGTTACGGCCACTCCAGATGCAGGATCTATTTTTCCGTGGCGAAATAAATTTGCCGATGATAAATCCTCTGAAAACAGCAACACACCAGTGGATTCTTCGAATTTCCTCTATCCTATTTATAAAGAAGTTGAAACCGATCTGTGTGACCTCGACTGTGATGTGGTGAAACCAACTGGATTTCTCAATGATCTCTGTATTCCCGATACTTTGGAAATAAAGCAAGAAGAAGCAGTAAATGTTTAAATATGTTATTAATATTTTATAAGTAGTATGGATTTCGTATAAATTAATTTAGCGTCAAATGCACTTCTTATTGATTATTTAATTTTAATGAAAATAAAGTGATTAACATATTTTTATAATTTTTTGACTAATCAAATGACGTCATTATCCTTTCGTACTTTTTATATTCTTGTTTTATCGATTTCATGTTTTTTTCGAAATTTTTGATAATACTACTAACAATTAAAAACTTTCGACTAGCTTTAGTTTTATTTATATATATATATATATATATATATATGTGTGTCGTAGGCAAATGGTAATTTTAGGAAAATAACATTTTCAAGGTCATATTATTATTTAAAAAAAATATTATTTTTTTCTTAGTTTTTATTATTAATATTATTATTATTATTATTATTATTATTATTATTATTATTATTATTATTATTATTATTAATATATATACTCCTAGTCTATCCGACAAAATGTTCTGTCCCCCTATGGGTATAAGTCGTAAGGGTACTGGTCGTACTCAACAACTCGCAAGGGTATTATTATGAAATAATAGCTAAAGCTATTTGACCAGGCAAATGGCATTTGCCTAGCCAAATGTTATTTTCCTAAAATTACCATTTGCCTACGATATATCAGTGGTAAAATTGGAAAAAAGTTTAAATTATATATTAATATATAAATATATAAAATATATATTAAAAATTTAATTCTACCCAACACAAATCTTTTACCTTCCATAATGAAAATAAATAAAATACCATCAAGTCACCACAAAATAAATGATCTGTTTGTATAAGCTCTTGTTAACAAAGATCTTATTAAGGGCTCTCGTATGGTTCTCGCATAGGTATTTTTAGTATACAGTTATCCATAATCTGTTCATCCGTAGCACCAGTCAATAAGAATTCCTTATATTGATTTGGACTGAATAAGGATTATACACAACTTTGCTTTCTGATACACTTACATGACGATAAAATGATTGAGTGTTTCAAACACTAATTAAAGTACATATAATGCAAAATTATATATCTTAATCGTGGTTGGTACAAAAAAGACGATTACACAACCCTATCAAATTGGTGTTTCGATTTCCTTAAAAGCTCAACAGTCTTATTGTTAATACTGAAACACGTAAGAACAATCGAATCTCCTATGAGGTGCTACGAAGTGCCAATGTTTCAATGCATGTAAGAAGATTAATGGGTGGGTATTCTAGAACTCGCGATAAGCAGATGCCTTTAGACTCAAAGATAATCACATTTTTCAAAGCAATCAAAGGTAAAACCAATTTGGTTATCAAATTGCCTGCATGTATTAAATATGATTTGAGGTTTCAAATAAGTCATAAATCGAATCCCCATTTAACTTATTTTTATCATAAACATTTTCGAAGTTGGTACTTGCAATAATCCTCAGGTCTCTGCGGATCCGTTTGACAATGATATTCATGTTTGATTGTCTTGATTCTGCAATTGGTCGAACTGAACTATAAGAAAATAGAATTGGAAGTCGACAGTAGCACATTGGTAATCGAATTGTTGGAAAAATCAACTAGCACAAAGTTTTTATTTTCTTTGTGTTTAATTCTTTTGGAAACAGTGATTTTTTTCTTTGATTTAAACACATTTTATTTCTTTGTAAATAATTAAGTAATATTTTAATTATAAATAATTTTATATAAATTTTAAATATAGATTATTTAATATACTTAGTTATTGACATAGTTTAGTGAAATGAGTAGAACCCCATACCAAATTATCCTATCATTGAAATATCACCTCCAGCCTAAAGTGCTTTCACGAATGCCTTTGTTCCAGATCTTGAAATTGTCAATTAAATCTGCCTTTGTCATTCCGATTCCAGTGTCGATAATAGCTAAAGTTCTAGCATCTTCATCGGGAATCATTTGAATCATTAAATCCTTTGCAGTATTGAGAACTGATTGATCTTTTAAGCTTTTGTATCTAATTTTGTCAACAGGACACACATCTTCTTCCATTGCATATTCACCTTGACATAAACTACCATCCAGAGAAAAATAGTTGTTCAATCATCATATCTTCGAGCCGTTATAACCATTTTAAAAATAAACCAGAAAAAACATTCAAAGCTTTATTTCGAAAAATACACCACAAAAGGCACCTTTCAAACAAAACTCTGAAACTTCCAGAAAAAAATTCAAAAATTCAACATTGTCCGTGTCTGTGCGCACACACACATACAACTTTAAAATAACGCGCACAAAAACGCGATAATTAACCTCACGGATTGGCCATAGTTATTGATAAAATGTTTTACTTTATTATAGATACAATTATACTCGAATTAATATGACTCCTTCATAGTAAATACTACACAAAAACACTGTTTATCCCTCCGAAAACGACATCTTTCCTACAGCCCTTTGATTCCATAAATGTACCGTTTAAAAAACAATGAGAGAAATCCGGAACAAATAAATTGAAGACGAACCAGAAACTTTTACCGCAAAGGAATATCGAAAGAAGCCTGAGTACCAAGATCTGGTCAATTTTGTAAGCGATTCAGTTAAACGGATCAAATCAGAAACTACTGAATGTTGTGTTATATCTGGTTACGGTGAAGTTGTCTCGATGTGTAAGTACACAAATTATAACAAAAATAACACAAATTACAGTAGTGATACAGCAAGCGAGTCTGGGGCTGTAGTTGAATTGACTAATAATGATGCATTAAGCAATGAAGAAGTCGACTCCGGTGAACAATCAGAGTCATTAATAAATGATTAAAATAATTTCTCTTCAAAAAGTGTAAAATTCGAATAGTGTACAATGGTACATTATACGGAATAGTACGGTATATATGAGTAAAAATAATATCACAAGAGTCACCTTCAATTTATAAACTTAATTTATGGTCACTAGCACATTTATTTACACCTGGTATTTCATCAAGTCAAGAGTCATTATTTATGTAACTTTGAAACCCTCATCTTGCTAAGCTCATATTTCTCGACTAGCAAAAGTTATTGTAAGTCCATTTTTATAGAAGAAACGCAATAAACTTCAAATTTCATTGTTTTAGTCTGAC
The DNA here is from genome assembly GCA_959609185.1 of Schmidtea polychroa. NCBI lineage: Eukaryota > Metazoa > Platyhelminthes > Tricladida > Dugesiidae > Schmidtea > Schmidtea polychroa. The sequence continues at coordinate 13,804 of CAUHTR010001573.1, read as the reverse complement.
ATCTAAAAAATCATAAAGTCTAGAATAAATCAGCTATCTAAAATATAAATATACTATTATGTGACTCGATTAATACAGTTCATAATTTTTCATAAATCAATTTCAACAAAATGCTTAAAACTCGAATTTTAATACCGTCTATTATATTTTAATTCATTAAAATGTACCTTAAAGGTAAAACCTTTCGAAGCATCAAAAGAACCAAAATTCTTTCGAACAAAACGTCTAGGAGATCTTGAATTGAAAAAAAGAACGTATGTGACAAAAGAATTAAGTCACATTAGATCAGAAAGAAAACCCGTTGTACCAGAAAGTTTAAATCTACTTGAAAATTAAAATTTATATTATGAAAATTAAGATTGTAGAAAACGAAAAAAGAATATCGATGATGATGAAATTACGGCTAAACAAAGCGTCACTGTAATTGATATTTATGACGGAAATTCCGATAAGAAATTATCAATGAGTCCTATATTTAAGAATAAATATAAAGATGTTTGTAATGGAATATTTGTCGAATATTTCTTAAATATATACATAGATGCTTACATCAGAAGAAAAAGATATTTTCCTCAAATTTTTCAACCAGTGTTCTGTACATGAGCTATCATTAATGCCCGGTTGTACAATGAAAATTGCTGAAAAAATCTGTTCCCAAGGACCGTTTTTAAATATCAACGATTTAAACATCAAAATCAAAAACTTAAATATCGTCAATGAAAACTTCATTCAAAATTGTCACGAAGTTCTCAATATGAGAAATATGTTCTCAAAATTGATCGTTAAATGCGAACAGTTTGTTTCGAAAGTTGAAAATATCATCGATAAACATCTTGAAAATAATTATCTGGAATTATCTTCGAATACAGAATCGAAAATCTTCATAACAGAAAATCCAAATCATCTGAATCCAAAGTTTGACAACTTTTTCCCGGTTTTTCTTTTACCTGCAAAATTTTTCTTTTCAGGTTAAAATTAAAACCTTTTCAATTGGTTGGACTTAATTGGCTTAATCTGCTTTATAAGGAAAAAATCAACGGAATTTTATCAGATGAATCGGGTTTAGGGAAAACTGTCCAGACGATATCATTTTTAGCTCATTTGCTAGATCAAGGAGATCAGGGACCTCATTTAATTATCGTTCCAAATTCATTGATTACTCATTGGGAGTCAGAATTGAGATTATGGTGTCCTCAAATGAAACTGATAATCTATCACGGCAGCCAAGATGAACGAAAATCTATCAGATTAAAGATTTATGATGGTCAACATAGTGACTTCAATATTTTGTTAACGACGTTTGTTAATAAATTATTTTCAAAATCGAAAAGTAACCCAATTAATATTACAGCTATAATATCAGCACTGGAACTATGGAAGATCGAGCTATGATGAAAAGGGTAAATTTCCACTATGGGATATTTGATGATGCGCAAATGTTGAAAAATATGATGTCGAATCGTTATAAGAATTTAATTAATTTTAAAGTATTTTAATATAATCGTTTCGCATATTATCGAGTTTTCAGGTAAAAAGACGGCTTCTACTAACTGGATTACCATTTCAAAACAATTTATTGGAATTAATTTCCCTTTTATCATTTTTAATGCCTGATATGTTTTTACCTCATGCTGACTTTCTCAAAAAGATTTTTCAAATGAATAATGTGAGTATTTTCATGATTTTAATAATAATAAAATAGAATAATATTGATAAATTATCATAGCTTTTAATTTTTATCGATAACGCGCCGTTTATATTTTAATGTATTCTGAAAATCGAGTTTCCCTTATCGAATGATACATAATTTGTCATATTTCGGTAAATATTTGTTCTGAAACTCTTATTTATTTATAATTCAAAACCAAAGTCGTTTAAATATTTTCAAATAATCAAAATTCAATTTATATATTGATTTTCATTGATTATATGCTAATTTACTTTTTAATGGAAGTTTATGTTAGAAAATTTCGGCATTATATTTTTAATTTCTGCTATCCATTAAAATCTTAATCATTATATGATCCATTTTATTTCTCTGAATAATGGAAAGTATTAAATTCGCAAAAAATTAAAGCTCACTTGATCAGTTGTATAAAGTAATATTTTGTAATATAATATAAAGATTTTTTTTACCCGAAACCAGTACAAAGGGTGGACTACAAAATATTTTTAAGTAAAAAAGTTTTATTTTTTATAATGATATTTTTCATTAATGTCTCATTTTCTCTTAAAACATTAAAAAACCCTTCATATGTATATAGGAGATTCACCTTCACTGAAGTCACTGCTGATAAGGTTTCTCTGTTTAATCTCAATTTGTCACTACTCCAAAAATCATTAATAATCGAAAATATTATTTCAGCATTTGTGTTATTACCCACTAAGCACAATAAATTCAATAAATAATTTCAGATACTCATATTTAAAATATTTGTTTATCTATCTATCTATTCGATTCATATAATTTTTCGGTGGAACAATAAAGTTCATCGAAAATTTTCGTGACGTAATGAACTGTCTTCAAAATCTTTTCCCGATCTAATTTATGTTATCTGTATCTCGTCTTTTTGAATATCCATATAATCAAAGCTATAATAATTGTTTTTCACAATATTATTCAAAACAGTACAAGAAGTGCATAGCATGAGAAAAAATATGTGGAGTATTGCACTTTTAGTGTACTTTTGAAAGTGATACGCCTGGTAATCTTAATATGAAATTTTAACCAAACATGAATATTTATTTTTTGTTTGGACAAATTTTATTTAGAATCAACTTTTCTTGTAACTGATTTGATTCAATGCACTTAAAATATGTTAATAATTATCCTTCGTTCCAATGGCAAATATCAAAATAACGGCTTCAGTCAGTTATGAATGCTTTGAGATCGTCGACCGTCTGAAATATTCAAGGAATCAAACTTTCTGTTATCTTTATTCCTAAAATTTGTTTCTTATATGAAAAAGGCAAGAATAGAAAGCTGGCCAAGAATCATACCAAACTTACTAATATAAATTTAATAAAACAAAGCGATGAATTTCCTAATATTATCTATAATTATTTCCGTAAATGTTTCAATCTAATCATATTTAATAGTCTACTGTCAACACATTATTAATCAATATCTTACGTATTAAAATAATGAAACAAATTTGAAAATTAGTATATAATCCTGTATATAATCCTTTATTGTAGAAAAGAAAAGATGAATTTGGTAATATATTGTCAGAATTTGATAACGAAAAAATTGAACAGACTAAAAATCTATTGAAACCGTTTTGTATAAGAAGACTAAAAGAAAATGTTTGTTTATAATACATGAAACTATTGTACAATATTGTCATTCAGATCTTATATCAATTGAGTGCCAAAACCACTGATTATGTATTTTTAAATCTAACTCATTATCAAAAAATGTTATACACTAACGTCGTTACAGCGCTACGCCAAGAATCTTCCGGTACTTTATTTTTTAAATCACCAATGAAATTTTACACAGATAATAGTTTTCCAAAATTATTAAATATTGTAAATTCTTTTTAATTAATAAAACCCATGCAAAAGTTTTATTTTGAAATTATGCATTTTAGTATAAAATAAATACCGAATCGGAATGAAGTGATTTTGATATTATATCAAGAGTTCACAATATGCAGTTATCCTGTTGTCACTGGATAATTATTTATTATTATTATTTCTGATTATTAAAATTATTTTATATTTGTTATAATTATTAATTATTTTTTCTGGTTAATGAAAAAATTGAAAAAAAAATTCACTCGTAATATAAAATCATTATATAAATTAATAAATCACTCAGAAGCCATTGGTTCAAATTGATCAAATTTAAAAAAATGATCAAAAAATCTAAAAAAGGATACGCGTATTGGCGGTGTTGGCGCTTAGGGCTGTGTCATTTGAATGTGCTAGGGTTACTAATGGATTTTGAATCGACTCCTTCCTAAACGCCTTCATGACTATTTTACTTTATACCATCTGAGTACCCATGGTGATAACCATGTTGGTGATGTACACAATGGCTGAAAATCAATGAGCAGGTGAGCTTTACCGCTAAAACTACTCCTCATTATATTTTAATTTTCGGGTTCTGGACTGCCGATAGAAGGTCTTACGTCACTGTTCATTATCTATTTATTATTCATTTAATTTTGGTCATCCTTACTGGATGTTTTCCAATGTTATTTTCAAAAATTTTGCACAGGGATATGCCTATATTCTACATCTGACCTATTTTAATTTCTAATTACTAGATTGAAAAAACTACGTCTTCTCTATGTTTACTCGAAATCTATCTCTTTTTATTATTACCAATTTAATTCGCCGTGTTCAATAAAAAGGTATCAGTTCTTGACTCAGGCGGTCCCCTCGTGGAATCATTCTCTGAATCTGCTGACGATGTCTGAAACATTACCCCGTCCGTTGGGTAAGAGGACGATCAGTCCTCTTTGCCCATAACATGGTATAATTAAAACTATTAAAATTACTCAAATAAAAATTTTAAGTTAGAAGCAAAAACAAAAAAAAACAAGATTAAATCGGATGTGAAAAATGTATTTATTTAAACATTACTACATAGATGAAAATTCATTTATACAAAATAAACATACCCCAATTGCATAGAACCGAAAACTGAGAGCAAATGAAAATTTTTGTCTGAAATGAAAAATTTAAAATTTCACGTAACTTAGTGTTTATGTTAAAACAAGTTGTTTAACTGAATTTGCAATCAGTATTTATACTGATTTTATTTGCATTCGCTGCCAGTAGATCCAATCAGAATGCAGTAAAGTTGTTTATTAATTTTATTTTATTAAGTTTATTAATTTTATAATTTTATAATTTAAATAATTTTAACTTATTTTAATTTTTATTATTTTATCAATTGTAATGGAGATTATTAGTTTCAATTTTTAAAATTTATTCATTTAGAACATTTAGAACCTTTTCTTAACGTATGTATTCATGGCCATAGCTCATTCGTGTGTAAATACGACCAATAATCCTTCTTAATTTTTTATATTATCAATTATTTATTTATTTATTATTCTTTTATTTTCTAGTTGCCAGTTATTGGCGTTATTTCTCTCTTAACTTGTGTTGGTGATTGCAACTTCTTGCGCTTCTTGATTTTATTATACGTGTTTTATTTATTTTTTTAATTTATTTTGTATTATTTGGTGTATGATCGTAGATTTTAATTCAACTTGGTGCGGTTTTTATGCTATGTAATTTCCGACTTATTAAAACAAACTCAATTTTTGGTTCTAGCCCAACCGCGGAGAAAATTTAAAATGAAACTTCAATGATGCTTTCACTAACAAATAAAAAATTCTTTTCATTATTCGAGTAACTAGATTGTATTAACCCATTTATAGCTAGCTTTCTCAAATAAATGAAAAAAAATAATTGTATATTTCACAGAATTATTTAAAATAGGTGACAACAATGTGCACAAATTATAACCTTTTATTTTAGTTTAATATGTATTGCACATGTCTTAAGTTTTTCTTGGAGATTTCATACTTTATAAGATTTTTATTATTTTCTATAAGTTGATATTTAAAGAATTTTAAAAATTAGTAACAAATGGATTAATAGGGGAACGAAATTCACAATATCAGATGATAATAGATTTAAGAAAATTGTGTAATCATCCACTTCTTTTAAGAAATCATTACACAAATGAACTTCTTCAGTCAATTTCAAATGATTTATTGCAAGATAAAAGTCACGAATCAGCAAATCCAGAGTCAATTTGTGAAGATTTGTCTACAATGAATGATTTTCAAATCCATATTACTTGTCAATTGTATTCAGTATGTTTAGGGATTTTTATATATCTTTGTAAAACTGTTTTAGCACGCAATCGGAAAGTATAGTCTAGGGGAACAGATTTTAGTGCAATCAAATAAATTCCAATATCTCGATAAATACTTACCAGATTTTATGTTACAAGGACATAGAGTCTTAATATTCAGTCAAATTGCGATGATGATTGACGTATTAGAAGCCTATCTAAATCTTAATAAATATTCCTATTTGAGGCTCGATGAACAGACACCTGTTTGTGATAGAAAAGACCTAGCTGAGAAATTTAACAAGTTGATATTTTGTTAAATTATAGTCTGTTACGTAACTCATGGCCTTCAGAGATGATTCAATTAAAATATTCATTTTATCAACAAAAGGAGAATGTTCAGGTATTAATCTTATAGGAGCTGATACGGTAATTATTCACGATCTGGATTTCAATCCAACAAACAACCGTTTGGCTGAGGACATGTGCCATACATTGGGACAAACAAAGTACTGTTTGTTTTATTTTTAAATATTTCGAGATGTACTTAATATTTCACTTCTTAATTGACTATTAATCATATTTAATTTATATATTTATAATTATCAATGTATAATAAATAAATAATTCATTGAGAATTTCTCAAAATATGAAAACTATGTTTTAACTCAAACCAATTAAATTGTTTTTGATATATTTACTAATTCATAGTCAAGCTTTTTTAATAAATACAATGGAAAAGAAATCAGTGGTGAAATTTGAAAAAAAAAGTTCTTACAAAACAATTAAATATTAACAAGTTTAAACCCATTTCCGTGCTGAATGTAAAAGTTCATTAAAATTGTAATTTAACAGAAAATAACATGTAAAACCAACAAATAAATAAATTATTTAATTAAGATAAACTTGTATTAAAAGCTAAATTAACAGACACACTTGTAATAAAATCGACAATATTGATGCTTTCATTAAGAAATATCTCATAAAGAAAAGCTATTTTTGCAGTTATTTATAACTTTTTGACGATACTTAACAATAAATTTGGTTTCTCAATCTTGACTGATGTTTCTTTTATTGAATTGATAAAAATCCAAATATTGGGATGAGGTTTCTTTTTTGAGACAATTAAATCTGTTTTTATCAATTTTCAACATCATTATCCGTAAGTATTTAAATATTATGAACGTTTCACATGAAAATGGGTATAGTCGCAATTGAAAAACGTTAAAATAGCTGAATAATGGTTTGATTTCTCTAGAATCAGGTTGTTTAAGCTTTTCAAAAACTGATCGAATCATATGAAAAGGGGAAAATCCATTCAAAGAACTTCGTATAATTCCAATAGCTATGTATGACAATGGTTGAGATTTATAATTACAATGTTCTTGATCCATTCTTGATCAATGATTTTGATCCGTTCTGAAATGTCACGTGTCTCTGTCAAATCGATAGCGAAGTAAAATTCTTTAATTATATAAACATTTTTCCCCTATAGCTAAATCCTTCATATTCCAAAGCAACCTTTGTTGTGATTTTAAATGTGCAAACCATTTTTTACATTAATGAATATTAAAAATTATTTAAACAAATTATACAGATTATTTATTAATTTTAGAATATTAAGAACACTTCGCAAATAACATGTTTTCTTTTAGGGGAAAAATAATCAAATTGGTGAAATATGAAAATAATATTAAAATAAATATCAAGTTAATAAATAACATTTTTAAAATTATATTTTTTAGTTATTAAATCATTTAAACATGAAATAAAATTTAATTTTCGGCGCGGGAAAACCTTTGTAATAATTGTCGAACCCATATCTTACGCAAAATTTTTTTTATTCTACACAAAGAAACAAAAAGCAATAAAAACACCAAAATATTATATAAAAAGCAATTAAATAATGAAATTTAATTATTGTTTTTCTAAATTATCTTTTTCAGCCTATTTTTACAAACCACCATGTGATTTTCTTCATTCAAATCCGATTTTAATCTAAAAGACTCGTTTCCAACTCTTTCTACTATTATCCAACTTCCTTCTTCATAAAAATCTTCCATTTTTCTTTTTCTTGTTTCTGTGTTTGCATCAAAAGATTTCTTAACCAAGACACGCTCTCCAGGATTAAAAGTAATAGAATGATAGTGAACATCTGCATCACTCACCATTCTTCTGGTATATCTGTTTCGATAATTTTGGTCAACCAGGCTTTCTCGAATAATTTCACTATTTGATTCAGCATTAATGCTTTCATTTTCATTGCTATTGCCATTATTATTGGTGTTTAAATCCCCAACTAGATCAGTATATTCATCTGATTCAACTAAAAGTGAATTTTCATTAGTAATTTTTTTAGTATTAGTAATTTTTTTCTTTTTGCGTAAGATATGGGCGTGCGTAACATATGGGTTCGACAATAATTACTTATTTAAACTTTATAAGATAACGCCAATCAAACATTCTTTTAACGATATATTTCGACAGTTTTCCTGTCATCATCAGGCGGGATATAATAACTATGTAAATTAAGGATTTTAAACAAATTTATTAATTATTTTAAAAAAATTATAATTAAATTAATATATTATTTTTTTAAAATTATTTAATTTAATACAACAATCAGGGCATACAATATAAAAAATGGTGAAAGAGACTGTTGACAAATTTATTAAAAATTCTAAGGATCCATGTTTGAGAAAATCTGGGTGTGATGTTGTTGAGGTGTGTGAGTCTGATGAGTTAAATAGATTAGATATTGTGAGCAAAGATGAGGAGCCTAAATTTGTGTTAGTATTGCCGTACTCAGAAGGTTTTAAGGATTATAAAGTGAAGATAAGAAAGCAGTTAGGGAATTTAAACTATAGAATAGTGTCAACTTCATGGAAAGTACGCAATATGTTTATTAATAAGTCAAAAACTCCGGTTGAATTGTGTTCCCATCTCGTTTATCAGTTTACATGTAATGGGTGTAATGCCACATACATTGGAGAGACTTCCCGCCATCTCTGTATTCGAGCTCGAGAAAATTATAGACAGAAGGCTTTGACCCATATTGGTGAGCACAATAAGGGCTGTAAGATTAAAATAGGTATGTCTGATTTTAAAATTTTATTAAAAAATTTCGATAATTATTGGGAACGTGTGATCTGTGAGGCGTTGTTGATAAAGTCATTGAATGCGAAAATTAATGTGCAGAATGCAGTAAATATTTGTGTTTTGAGTGTTTTTTAATAAGTTTTTAAATAGGTTTTTTTATATTGTATGTATTGATTGTTGTATTAAATTAAATAATTAATTAAATTTTTAAATTAAATTTTGAATGCTAAAATTTAAAAAAAAATAATATATTAATTTAATTATAATATTTTAAAAATAATTAAATGTTTTTATTAAATAAATGATTTTTTTATATATAATTAATAAATTTGTTTGAAATCCTTAATTTACATAGTTATTATATCCCACCTGATGATGACAGGAAAACTGTCGAAATATATCGTGAAAAGAATGTTTGATTGGCGTTATCTTATAATTAAATCATTTCCATGTATGTTTAACTATATATTTAAACTTTGTTTAAATGTATTTATGGCAAAAGTAGAAATTAGAAAACCAAGTGTTTTATTGATTGTCTCATTTGGTAACTAACACAAAAACCCATAAATATTTCTCCACCTATATTTTTGCTTGAATAATAAATATTTATAAACGATTTTCAAATGACTTGTGATGTATATAACATGTTGACCGTGTAGTTTATCAAACCTCCAGAAATATAGAAATGAAAGGTGAAATTGAAATTATTTTAAATTTGGAACTTAGTTGTTATTCCTTAAAAATTTTGAAGAAGTCAGATTTACGTTTGTTTAAGCATTTTTATTATTATATGCAGTAAAAAGTACGAAAAATAAAAACAAGCGAATAATTACAAGTGCATAAAATTGGTGATCAAGAAATTAGAAAATTTATTCTAATATTTGAACGCTACTTTATACTATTAAATAAGTATCAATGAAAGATAAAAAGGCAAGTTTTAAAAAAGATCTCAGAAATCGAAGAAAGAAAAAAGGAATTGAACTAGAAATTGTAAAAAAAGTCAAGGAAGAAATGAGCAGTGATATTATAATCCCAGATTGATAAACAAATTTTTAACATATCAAAAATTAACGGTCAAAATAAAACGTTTACAATAAAATTTTACACATCAATAATAATATCTAAGATTTATTAAATCATCAGGTCACCATTGTGTACATGCTATGAAGTACAATTGCAAAAAAATAGAGAAATAATCGATGCGTTCCATTTACTTTCCGACTTTAGAACAATACGTTGTTTTCTATTCAACATATTAAAAGAAGGCAGATAAACGAAATTATTATTTGAAACAAATCAATGGTGAAAAAGTTAAAAGATTTTGATGACTTGCTATTATGAGAATATTAAATCACTCTATGGGAAAGTTCTTAACCGGGTTGAGAAATATAACATCAAATTGTCTGTCCAATGAAGGTCAAAATTTAAAAAAATTGCAAATAGATCTAAACGATCTTTTATCAATACTATCTAAACATCTTTGTATCGGAATCATCAGGCCACCATTGTGTACACATTGATATTGATAAATATTTTTGCCTTAACTCTCGATAAGAAATTCTCTTTTGATTCTAGAAATGTCCGCATAATAAAACTAATATCTAAAGATACAATAGAGGAAATGATATTATCAATTGCTAATAGTAAAATTAAAATGGACATCCCTACGGTAACTAATCCACCTAGTTTCCATGATGAATCGCTGGATATAGACGAATCTGTTGAGTCAGCGACAAATTCCCAGTCGAAATTCAAATCAGAAAAAAGAAAAGTCCAATTTCAGATTTCTGAAAACGATAATGTGTCACAGATTATTGACAAAAACAATATCGATTTTACTGATATTAACTCTAAAGATATCGAACAATTAATCAACAGTGTTTTAATGCAACCAATTATTTAATTTATATCAATTTGTTATGAATTTTCTAATGATTTTGGTCATGACTTCATTTTAATACCAGTGTCGATTCTGATTGACTGTTTTTCGGAAGTGTAATATATATATATTTATTTAGTTGTCCACTGACAATAATTTTGTGTATCACATGGAAATAATTTTATCAATATATCTTTATAATTAGTATTTTTTGAAATATCATATTTATAAGGGCATAGTCGACTTTTGATCCGGAAATCGGTTTTTGCCGCATTTTGACCAAACCGATTAATCGGTATCGGCACCAAGGCGAAAGACCGATCCAAATAACAAAAGAACGTGTTTTTAACAATTAAAATGAAACATAAAAATATCTGTAGTTAATACAGCATAAAAATCAGCAGACATAAACATAAAACAACACATTCGTGGATGTTCAACATTCATCAAACAACATTGTTAAACAACAAACTGAAAAGTCGAAACAAGTTCGTAATTTTAGTTTAACGATCGTCGATTAATGTTGTCACATTTTTATAAAAAAACACTGATTGCTTCCTCTTGATTTTCTTGTCGATTTGATTTGGTCATCATTCTAAACTTCTATCTAAGCGACCTTTAAACAAAGAAAACATCTACAATTAATATTAAAATACAAATTTCTGTGACTATGTTTAACTGGATCTATCCGGAATCAGCTATGCCCAAATATTTATAATAAAACCGTTATTTCATTGTAAAGTATAATCTTAGATGTTATCGATGGAAAGGGTAAAGGAAACTAAGCAATCTTCTCTGCGAAAAATTACAAAAAACCTAAATATTACCATTTTAATTAAAGTACGACAGCAAAAACTTTTCTGTTTTTCACTCTTCAATTCTTCGTAGATTTCGATTATTAGTTCGATAATAACGTTCCTTTAAGTGTCCTTCATCCGTAGAGGGATGATTCTGGTCGTTGTACTCGTTGCTGGATCCATTCTTATCTTAGGCTTTTCCCTGGTCTGCTTTCCCGTGATTTCTTTAAAGCTCATTGACTTCAATTGCACTAAATTGCATTTTTTCGTATCGACATCGTACACTAATATTGATTCACCTGTCTGACAGCTAGATTATTTCATGTTGCAGAATGGATGTGTCTGTAGTTTACCCGTATCGTCGTCAAATGAACCATCAAATTCTCTTCCGATATAATTCCGACATGTACTCTTCCACAACAACGGTTTGGTCAACTATTGCATCGTCTATTTTGCATGGTTCTCCTTGGCAATCGCCATTCGACTTTATTATTCCTCTCATGGTCACAGTCTCACGTGTTTTGTGAATTAACTTCATCTAACAAGTATAATTTCGTTACTAAGGTTTTTAATACCCGCTCCGTTTCGCTTGATTCATCTAAACTCTCAGTTTCAGCCTCATGTTGTTGTCTCCGACATGTTGCAATATCATTCTCCGTTTCAACGAAGTTCTCTTCACTTTTCGCTTCATTTATACTTTGTAATGCCCTGTTATCGGTACTCGTTACCTTGTTATCGATTTTAGCTTCATTTGCCGGTCCCATTTCCTCATTTTCCATTGTTTCTAATCTCTGAGATTCATTGATTTCCTGATCAATTTCCACTGGGTCATCTACGACTTCAGTTTTAATCTCCATTGTCTCCGCATTATCATTATCCGTTCCCTCATATGGAGGACAAAGCGGCATTATTACTGCATCTCTTACCATTTCATCACTTGCCTTCGTTGCGTATACATTATTAATATAATTTGAATTACATCCGTAATTCAGTAAATATTCGTCATCATCCAGTTCTCATCCTTTGAACGTCAACATGATAATTCCTTCATTACCTAATATCTCCGCTGCTTTTTGTCGTATTTTCTTTGCCTTTACACTCCAATGTTCCTGATAATATTGAATTCTTTGATCTCCAATATTCAACGCTATTATCAAAGACTTCGCACTATTGTCTGCCACCCCATACTCATGTCCTAGTTTTCGGATTATCTCTGGTAACTTGTCGGTTTACTGGTATATGGTATAATGCATTCAAACAATCTTTCATATCTCGATCCATTTCAATGTTCATTATGAAGTCGATACTCACATTAATTTCATCTTTATTCACTGCATATAAAGTTTCTTGTAAATCTGCTAGAATTTTGCCCCAATTCTGTCTACCTAAATTCAAAGTAATAACTGCATTAACAACATTTACTTTATTTTTCCAGCCTGGTATCAAACCGCAATCTACCAAGTACTCATCGTATTCCAAACATCGATTTTCGAAATTTATTAGCACTCGCCATCTACTGTATTGACGCAGTATGTGCTTCTTTAGCTCTCTGATTTGTCCGTAGACGTTGACACGGAATTGGCACTTTACATTATCAAGTCCGGTGGTTTCCACTATGATATCAGCTAGTTCCCTTGTTGACCGTAAAGCCTTGCCAAACTTCTGCATTTGTTTAGGTATCTCATCGTCTCTGCTTACCGGAGCCGGCACATAAATTAATTGCTCTTTTCAGTTCACTCTGGGTTAGAGACATCAAACTGATTTCTGCGATCCATCGTTTCAACTGGGAGTTGTCAGTTTCCATTCTAGCAAGCCATCTTTCAACTCGGGCTAACAATGCTGTCGGATTCTCATCTGATCCGATTTCCTTACTTTTGTGGCGGGTTTTTCCTCACCTTCTGACACGGTTCCAAATATCATATGAGATTCAGTTTCCTCGTTTGACTCGAATTTAACCACTAATTTGGTCAACTTCTGTCGCATTTCTCGAAATTCCTTTTCCATTTTGAAAAATTCATCTCTGCGCATATGTCATATTACTGGTAGTTGGCATATCTTCTTGGAATCTAATCGATTTCTTTATTATAGGTCTGCTAAATCTCTCTGAGTTCCTTGGACATAATCGCGCCATATGACCGTATCCCTTGCACGAATGACATTGTATTTGTCCATTGGTGTTCACCTTGTCCTTTTGTGGTGAAGGTGACG
>CAUHTR010001572.1:0-75333 GCA_959609185.1 Schmidtea polychroa | reverse complement strand
NCACTTTCGATTATCTTCATTTCGTTCAGACTATAAATATTGAATAGAAAATAAAACATTGATTTATAGTCTGACAAAAATGAAAAATGAATAAAAAACGATAATCTCATGTATGCTCAAATAATGTACTACCTTGTGTATTAAGAAACATGGTTACTTAAATTAAACCTTTTTAATTTGTATATCTTGACTTAGTAATTTTAATTTTCTGTTAAATCTACGTATAAATATTTTATGTCAAATTGAATGAATATTATGTAATTCGTACTCAACTGTTGCAGGTCAATTTAAACAATAAAATGTAAAATATTTTATGAAGGTTAAATATTTTTATTCAAATTTCCTGTAGACATTTGCAGAAACATTGCAGTATTATATTATGCATATCTACATACAGATGATCAACAATTTAGCTGTTTATTTTGATAATAATATAAGACATTTTTTCTGTGAAAAATGAGTTAAAGCTGTTTACACTTACAAAAATGCATTTTTTATTTTTATCTTTTAACTATTAATAGTATTGATTTTGAAATAAATTGCAAGTAAAATGTTTTAATCCGTTGTTAGCAAAAGTGACTTAAGCCTTTTTCAAAATAAATGGCTCATTTCTAACAATAAAATCAATCATTTGCATTCTCAAAACATTTCTATGCACACTATGAGATGAACTAAAGTTAATATTGAAATGTACCCTCCTGACCGTGATGCTACACTAAGACCAATCAAGTTAGTCAGTACTTAAACTAAATTGTTACTATTTATTTACAAAAAAAATTAATTTTAAAAATTTAGTGACGCCCTTATATCACACAGTGAAATTAAAACTGAAATTATTATTCAATGAAAAAATATAAAAATTCATATATTAGACTTTGTGATTCATGCCTAATGTGAACGCTTATAACTGGAAATTTTTGCATAAATTTACCAACAAAATTCCTGACCTAAAATAAGAATATAAAGAAATATACAGGAAAATTGGCTGTTCTTTTACTCTTGATATCATATATTAATACATTAATAATCATTTTAAATCTGAGATAAAAAATGAGCTTTGTACCAAATTTTTACAACTTCCTATTTAAAGGATAATAGGCTTGGAGTCTCCATCCCCCCCAAGAAATTGGGTGTACTAGACAGCATAAAACCAAATTTAGAACTAAAATAAGCAATAATAAATTAGTCAACTTATTATTGTTATTTATATAAAATGACAACAAAATTGGTGTGATAACGTTAATATTTCCGAAACTTTTTTAACCACTTGCGCTATGATTTAATTTTCGGTAGCTGAGCTGCGCTCTACTATATAAAGTATCATAAGGCATCGACGCCTCACCGCGTCAGCGAGCTCAGAGGTTTGACCAGTGCTTAGCGCGAGGGTAGGGTCTTACATAAAAGATTTACACGAATATAAATAATTATTCACAACAACAATAAATTTTATTAATCAATAGTCTACTTTTGTTTTTGTTTTTGCGACAAATACTATCGACGTGGTATACACGTCACTTGCAGCTTCTGAAAAAAATCATCAAGGCGTGACTGGCACGTCAATATAGCGCAAGTGGTTAATGCTGCTTCATTTACTATCGGTTTTGCAAGAGTTTTAACCCAATAATAGAAAGGAAACTTCTAAACACGAATCTGTATTCCATCCGCAAATAACAGTATTCACTAATATTGAAACTATATTTCCAATGCAGATTGCCCAAAATATCTTTGAACAAATTGATTCACTAAATATTCAATCGTGCTCTAGTTAAAGGTAATGAAAGGAAATACTTCTCAAAAAGAGAATATCTTGAAGTTGAATAGTTTAGGTAAAAGATGCTTCCTTTCAAATATTTACTTTCCTTCGTGACGACTATTGCACTGTTTCCTATTTGTTCTCGATCATTTTACTTTGTATAAGTGATTTTTATCCAACAAAATTCCTTAATTTATGACGTAATTTTTTTCTCGAGTTTTCCGAAGTGTAAAATTAATTAATAAAATTTATGAAATTATCGTGTAGTTACAATTTATAGCCATCTTCAGTTTTGGGGGTTTTATTTATTATTGCGACATTAAGTTTTCCTGTGAGTATTTTATATTAATTTTATTATGTTAATTTTTCGACAATGATTGATTTTAATTGAAGAGGATTATTTCATATTCGAAAATTCTTATTTTTAAAAGTCTTTCAGCAAAGGCTTATCATATCATTAACTAATTATTTTATTAAAAATTGATACTGCTACTAGAAAGCCAGTGTTTTATAATATGAATAATTCATCTGACATTAATCAAAATTTATTAAATATTTAATAATAATTAAAAAATAAATGTATAATATTCAAATTAAAATGAAACAATATTACAAATATCAGAAAATTGAATGTTTTTAAGATTTTATAAAAAAAATACAACAAAATTATAATTAAAGTAAATTGTCAAAATGTTATTTTTAAAATGTTTTTAAAATTTTTAAAAAAGGATTTAACATTTTTTATGTCATTATTAACAAAGCAAAAAATTATTTGTCAGAAAAACCATCGCATAAAATTTATGGAAAAAAAATTTTATGAATAAATTTTTATTATTAACGAACCGATGTTTCTTCTACTCCAGAAATAGCGATTCGTTGATAATTTGGAATACTAGACTTCTTTGATTGAATACTTGAAGTGCTATCACTTGTAGCTGTTCCAAGCATTTTTCGGTCGACCATATGCATGTGGTTTAGTGGGTCATTCATAATTGGTGAATCCATAATTAAATTTGAAGGATCTTCGATTTCACTGAATTCTGCTTCACTGGAATATGAAAAAAAAATGATATAAAAAAATAATAATATAAAAAAATAATGTAAAAAAACGTTAAAAATTATATGAAGGAACCTGTGAAATTTCAAATCGATCATACGTGCTTTCAATTCGTGCTTTTCAATGGGGAATTTCGGCATATTGAATTCGCTTCCAATTTCTTTTGAAAATGGTTGTTGACCATCTCTACTTCTCATTCGATATAAGTGTGTGATTTTGTCAAGTTCAGAATCCATTATTTTCGGAAATTCTGGAAGAGAATTTCATAAATAAATTTGGAAAACATTTATTAATATAACTAAGTTAGTATTTTACTAAAAACATTCACTTCAAACCATTCCATGTCATATTAAGAAAGAAATTATATTTTAATTTCACATCAAGGATAGATTTTTTGTAAATATATCATTAGCAGAGCAATCTAAGGGTTGTCGTAAATATTACCTTTATTTTTTGACGACATGGTTATTTAACTTCATAAAAAATTGATTGATTATTAAAAATATTTAAAATTAAAATTTTAAGTAGAAAAAGTTCTTACAAGTTTCAGAAGTATCTGCTAAAATTTAAAATTTTCAATAAATAATAATAATAATAACTTACATATTTGATTTTATAGTTAAGTGAATTGATGAAAAGTCATTTGATTAAACAACACACAATAATTGTAAGTGGGCCAGGAGATTAGTTTAATGGTTACAGTTGGAAATGATTCAATTATTAGGTAATGTGTAATGAAGAAGATAGTGTTTTTAAAAAGAATTATGATCATAATTTATAAAGTAAATATTATTGAAAAATATATTGGAAATGATTAAAATTTAGATTCATTTAAAATTGGAAAATACATATGGATTCGATAGAGGTGAGAGAGAGAGAGGTCCTGGAGTTATGATACACAAACTAAAGTTTAATTTTTATCTTATCGAGAACACGATTAATTACTTAATTTTCATATATTCGTTTGCTCCATTTGTTTTCTTAATTGAATTTATTATTTTATCAAATAACTAATAAACTGCTATCTTTGAAAATACATATTTTTTTGTTTAATTTGAATTATTATAATCATTACTTGCTTCTTCAAATGTGGAGTTTTCTAGTTTATTAAATGCTTCAATAAAATTTGTTCTTAAACTACTAAATCATTTTTGCACTTTTTGACTTAATTTGATTTTCTTTTTGTCCCTGTAAATTGTCTTTTTAATATTTTTATCTTTTCCTTTGAAAGTAACCTTGTTGGTTGATTTCAATTACTTTCGTCTGTGTGCGCAAAATGACTGTACACGCCAAGTAGTTGGATTTTGAGTATGTGTTTTTGGAATTTCTTTAAATACTGAGTTATTGATTTAACTTTGTGGTATTACTAATGGAATTTTCGAGAAATTATTGTTAATTCGATTTCCTGTTTTATAGTTTTGGAAAGATTGTGGATTTATGTTTTTAATCGTAGTGGGTTAAACGTAGACCATATTTTACCTTTTCGTGCTGTTTCCAGGTAACCAAGAATACAAAGTTCCTATACCGCTTTATACCCATTGAGTGATCAATATTGGAACTGTATCGTGAGCGAGAAGTGATTGTAACTCTGTACACTATAATCGACACCTACTCAAGCGAGTTCGCGGACGGCTAATAGAAGGCCTGTGTCCGACTTCCTTTTAGGTCTCTTTGCTATTCACTTCTCTCAGAGTTCCACACTTATTAGCACAACCTCATTTGACATGCTAGTAAAGAACCCGAGTACATCACAAGATTTATTTACAACTGAACTTAAATCGTACATGAGTTTGAATGGGCTTGAGTTTGACTCAATTTGGTGTTATCTATGCTTGCTGTGTACCAAAGTCTCTGTCACAATTCAATCATTTGTGTAATGTATTGTAATTTTTTATTTTTTTTATGGTTCTGTTAGTTGTATGTTATGAATACAGATAACAATTCTGCACGTTGCACGTGGAGAAAGTTTTATCTTATCTCTGTAATTATGTAAAGCCGTTTAAATGTTAACCTCCGGTTTTAAAGGGGGAAGTTCTGTAATGTATTGTAATTTTTTATTTTTTTTATGGTTCTGTTAGTTGTATGTTATGAATACAGATAACAATTCTGCACGTTGCACGTGGAGAAAGTTTTATTTTAATTAAAAAAAAAAATTAAACTATATAGTGATAATTTACCATAGTAAATTATCACTATAGGAAAAATTACAAATTTAAAAAATCGATAAAAATTTATCTAAGGAAGAAATTAACTAGAAAACAAAATTTAAATTTATAGCCGATCAAAAAGAAGACGTAGAAGAGAATCCAAACAATATCAATAAAGAATTTTATTTTGAACATAAATTACTATCGAATTCTTGTACTGCCACGATTCCGCGCGGATCCTATATACTCAAGGAATATACTTCATTCAACCGAAATTGGTACTTGACATTTCACTAGTCCGTTCCTTCATAGAAGAACCATTAATATCTATTTATAATCTTCATCTCTACAAGTTCAAGGAATAGTTGAATATCATTTAACCAAAATTGATTTTTTACCTATCCACTAAACCGTTCATTTATAGGAGGACAATTATTAACGGTAATTTATACAATTGATTAGTAAAGTACATATTGTTTGTTTTGTTGAATAAAATATATATATTGTTAAAGTAGTCGCAAATTTATTATTTTGAACACAACACGCACCCCGATTGTCCCGCTACAAGTTTTAACGGTGACTCTTTCAGGCTCTTCAAATTCTCCTACAAAATAACGTAATTAACAATAATAACAACAATAACACACATAACAATTTGGGCTTAATATTAGTTCTATCCCAACAATCGTTAGAATTTCACTTTTTTGAAGATTAATTATTAATTCAATGTTTCATGTTTCAGTTACTGCCATAGTAATTGACAGTGGAACTGATATGTACAAATCCGGATTTGCAAAGTGAAGTTGCTCCAAGAATTGTTTTACTTTTATAATCGAAAGACCTCTTCATCGAGGTGTAATGGTTGGAATTAGTAAATGATAGCTATATAGATTATGAAGCTCTATTGGAGATATTTTGACTATAAAATATCCCATTGGACATGGTACTGTTACTAACTGGCATTATATGAAAAAGATCTGGAATCATAAATTTTACAATGAATTGAGAATTAGTCTAGAAGAGCATTCAGTTTTTCTTAAAAAAGGCCTCACTGAATCCAAAATCTAACAGAAAAAAAGACTCATATCATGTTTGAAACATTCACTGCCCCTGACGTTTTATACTTAAGGAAGAACTACCGGCATTGTTTTAGATTCAGTAGATGGTGTACCACATACTATACAAACTTATGTAGGTTGTGCGTTGCCTCGTGCAATTTGCAACAGAGATTTCACATATTTTTTGATGAAAATTAAACAAGTATTGATTTGATTACCTTTTTTATCTTTGATTCCGTTTTTTCATATTTTCCTTTTTATTATGACTTTAATTTACAATTCTCTTGTATTGCCTGTTCCAATAAATTATTTTGGACGATCCTGGTATTGCTTAGTTGACTAGTATTGATTCTTGAAATTCTGTGTTAATTAATTTTTTTATTGGTATTGATTCTGAATATTTTAAATAAAGGATATTTCTCTATATACTGGGAAATTGAATTTAGTACTCTTTTTTCTTGTAATTTTCCTTATTCCTGAGTCTCTTTTTCATATCCTTAGATTTAATTTGATTCATTTTAATTACCAACAAAGTCGTATCAGTTATGATTTCATTTTATAAATAAAACATAAAGAAAATGTTATTATATTAAATTGCAATTTCTATAAAATATGGTACTTACTCGCTGGTACTTTAACATGTTATCTGCCACAATGTTAAGAAAAAATTGTCCTCCTGGGCCAAGTCGGTTGTTCGGCTAATATTACTTGTATTATTATTATTACACGTATGGCGGTCCACGCGGCTAAATATAATGGGGTAAGAGAGATACAACACAAGTGTCTCTCGGCTCAACCGCGTGAAAATTTGAGGCACGACATGCATGTTTCAGGGCAGCTAACGTGTTATTATTCTAATTTCTTCAAAACCAAATAAATTTTTTGTTTTACTGTTCTTCTTTTGTCATAAAATATGAGAATTAACAAATATTGGATCAGCGTATATAAAAAATTACTTTTGTCTTTAAAATATATTTGATATTAATTATTTTATTAAAATTAATTAAATTTAAATTAATCGTTTTAAATAAAAAGGCACATTTTTGAATCCAATTGACTTTATCACTGTTCAACCTACATTTTAATGAAATTGATGCAATATAAGTAAGATAATTATTTAATTTAAAATATCGAGTGAATATTTTAAATTTAAAGATTTTACATTCATTATATATTTATTTATATAAATTTATATGCTATATTTTAGTGGTATTCAATTGACTTCATTTGATAAAAGAACGGAATTTTTTATAAAAAATATCAAAATCGAGTATCCAAGATTTATATGTTCAAAATGTCACGAAATCCTAATTGATCCATCTCAAACTCAATGTGGTTGCCGTTTTTGCTTTAGCTGTATTAACAAACATTTTTCTTCGTGTGGAAATATTTGTCCTACCTGTCAAATCGAAATCCCAAATAACATTATTAAGGATCGTGCAATCGATCGGGAAATATCAAATTTAGAAATCCGATGTCTAAATAATGGATGTGATCATATCGGGCAATTTAAAATTTTAGACGACCATTTGAGGATATGTAAATGGCGTCTGGAGAACTGTGATAAATGTCCTCAAACATATCCTAAGCACATGAAAGAAATTCATTTACAAGAAGAATGCGTAAATGGTATTTGTAAATGCAGTAAATGTGGGCTGGAAATGGTAAGACATGAATATCAAACCATCCATATCAACATCAATAATGAATGCACAGATAAATTATGTGAAAATCTGAGTGGAAAATGTCCTTATGAATGCAACAGTGAAATTCATAATAATATCAGAAATCATTTAAATGATTGCCCAAATAAAGTTACGAAATGCTTCCTTTATGAATTTGGATGTAAATTTGTAGGAAATCAGGTGGATATCTCGAAGCATTTGTCGATTGATAATATCGGTCACATGACAATTATGATGAATGGAATTTTGAATTTAACTGCAAAAAATGGAAAATTAGAGCAAGAAATCGTCGAAGTCAAAGAAGAAAATTATCAATTGAAAAAGCAAATGGAAAGCTTACGAGTTGAAATGAGAAGAAATGAGAACCAAATTGAATCTATCAAATCAGAAATCAATTTGTACAAGGAACAATTTGGAGGAATAAATAGCGATGAAGACGTGTCGGTTGTGGGCGGAGTTTGTATCTGGACAGTGAAGAATGTTCGACAGAGAATTACCGATGCCAAATCGGGATTGGACACGCAAATTACCAGCAAGCCTTTCTATCTCCACCAGCCTGGGTATCGATTCAGTTTGAAAGTCTACCCGAACGGCGATGGCCAGGGTAAAAACCGATTTCTTTCCATCTATTTCATAATAATCAAGGGCGAATTCGACGATGAGCTCAGGTGGCCATTCAGTGAGAAAGTGAATTTGAGTCTAATTAGCAGCAACGCACTTGTGCAGAGCATATCGATTCTCATGAAACCGGATAGCAATATGATTTGCTACGGACGGCCGCTAAATGAATTTAATTTGGGGGCCGGTCAACCAGAATTTGTGAATCTTGGGAAATTGATCGATTCTGATGATTTCGTTCATTCGGGATCGATCAGGATCCGATTTGAGATGAGATCCGATAGTGATTCGTTGCGTCATGGCAACGCATTTTTGCAGAGTGCCAGGAAAATTAAATAAATTGATTGGTTCTTGTTTATTCGATTTGCTTTGGAATTAATAATTTAAATAGAAAAAAAATTAAATTAAAAATTTGGTTTGTTAAGTGATTTCAGTTTAGTCCTGTAGGCTAGTGATACAAATATAAAGTTGGAATTACAATTTTATGAATATATTTTTTTAATTTCTGTCAGTGATTAATTATTCTAATCATTTGAATTGTGATTAATTTCTGTTTGTTTATGATCAATTTTCACATATCGGTTGATTATTAACAAAATATGTTACGTAATATTTTATTTAAAAATGAGAGTGCATATATTTTACATTTGGGTTCATTTGCAATAATAGAACAGTGAATAAATAGTTTGGTGTACTTATCAATCAGTTACAGTAGAGATTGGCAATTTTAATTGATTCAAATTAATCAAATTATAACCATGAAAAATTGATTTTTCACTTTTAACAATGAAAAATATTTAAATAAATTGAATTATTCGATATTGGTAATTTGTTACTAAGTATGACTAATATGCAACTCGATTCCCAGAATAAAAATGAACATAAATAAGATTAGCTTCTCTCGACAGAATTCACAATTTTTACTTTTAGTAAACACAATCAAATCTGATAAAATTATAATCTAGTTTCTATCAATTATCCGGTGTCATTAGTAAGGATCTCGGTATTTAAGATATTCCTTTTACCACTCAAATTACACTCTTCTTCGTAATGTCCAACTAAAAGAAACGATCGTCTAGGTTCCTTGACGCACATAGTTATTCTCAGATTTCTCACTCGGAATTGCCATCTGTTGTCTCAGTGATTTGCCGCGGAGTTTTCGTGACCAATTCTTGGCTCAAAAAATTTCCATAAATGGAAATATATTTCTATAATATATTACGTATAATTATAGAGTATAATGTGCTGTTTCCTGGCTCTGTCGCTCCGATTTCATTGTGATTCGCTCATTATAAAATTGGTATTAGAAAACTGTTTTTCCTAGTTCAAAAACTACTTTTACAACTAATTCCGAAAAATCAGTTTATATAATACACGTTGGTGTGTATATCAGTTGAGGTAACCCACCATTTATGAGAAAATGAAGTTTGTAACTTCATTTATTCAATTTTTTAAGATCAATTTTATTCAAGTTCATAAATATTACTTTTAGGTTAGGTTATTTTTAATTAATTTTCATGTTTTTTTAAGAGTTTTATGAAATTATTTGGAATTATTTCGATATAATGTAAGTCAGATATATTTTTAACTATAAATAAATAAAGTATTCGTAAAACACCAGAGCTCCGCAACCGGTGTGCCGCGAGGTGATGCTAGGTGTGCCGCGGCGCAATGCCTACCCGAGAAAAAATATAGGGTTTATGACGGACACGTGCGTTATGCTTATATCTATCTTGTTTACAAATAATTGCGTTGTTGACAAAATATTCGGTCAATAAACATGGTTTAAAAAAATTACATTTCAGGTTGCTCTTTCAACTATTGAGCCTAATATAAAACTATTATGTTCCTTAAAACAAGCACAGGTATCTCATTAGTGATTGTTCATATTAGTTATAGTTATAAATAAAAAATAGTTGTTAACGGCGATAATAAATTTATCAAATAAAAAAAATACATTTTCTGTTTGTGCATTTCTTATCACGTAAATTTTTAAAAATTTTTCTAAGTCTTTAGGTGTGCCGCGGGTGAGAAAAGGTTGCGGAGCTCTGGTAAAACACAATTCCAAAGATGAATAAAAATTAGATTCTACGAAATCCAACAAATTATTTCCTTGTTCTTCTGAAATAATTTGCTTTTTGCTACCTCATTTCCCTCTTCAAAGTTTTCCATATTTTTTATATCTGTAAATTATTGTTCCAATCGATTTTTTGGTGATTCCAAGTAATCTTCGAAATTCTTCGTAATTTTCAACATTTTCAAAGATATTAATAAGTCGAATTTTGTGTTGTTCTGAAAATACTATTTTTTTAAAATAAACTATTAAAATTTACTATTTTCGAATTTTTTTCGTCAAATCCAAAGATGTCGAAGGACCTTGTTCAATATTTGAAATGTTATCTTCACACAGCGTTTGAAAAGAAATATCTGATATACTGTAAAATATTTTAATTGTTTGTAATTTAATGAATAAATCTTACATTGTCAGATCTTCACCTTCACAAAATGGCAGCGTTTTCAGATAAATATCTGAAAATCTAAAGAAATATTAAATTTAAAAATTTTTTATAATTAGATCCTACGATGTTTTATCGTCTTTTTCTCTACAGCTCAAAGTAGAGTTTTCCGATTCTAGATCAAAAGGTTTTTCCTCGTGATTTGCGAACCATGTTTGTGTGTATTTATTTATTTTTTCTTCCAACAGCTATTTTTCTATCTTTCTATAGTATAAGCCTATTTAATGTCACAAAGCTAATTCAATGCCAGTTCTGGCTATGACACATACACATTTATTATAGGTAAGTTAATATTTGTTTTATGAAAAGCCTAATCAATGTTCATTATCAATTGTCGGTTGGTATATAAAAAATTTTATATTTCGGAATTAGGTGTAATACACTTTGGTGTGTACACCAGTGTAGGTGATTCACCATTTATGAGAAAATGAAGTTTGTAACTTAATTTATTCAATTTTAGAAATGGCTATCATGTAAGTTTTTTTAATTTTAAGTATATTTTAAGGCTTGAATTTTGATTTTATATAATTATGAGATCATTGTTCAAGTTTTTAAATATTGCCTTTAGCCAATATTTGTACTATAAATTATTTTTAATTAATTTTCAGGTTTTTTAGGCGCAGTTTATGTTATTGAACAAAAGTTAAGTTTATAATACATTATTAATTATAATTGTAATTAAAAATAAATGCTTATGATGAATATACGTTAAATTTTCTAATATACGTCAAATAACACATCAAATACCTCCTACCGGTGGTACACGCCTCCCCATTGGACAGGATAGTACGGGCAACCGGTGATCCGCGTCGGCGTGAACGTGTTAAAGATTTGCATGTATTTTTTATTATGTGTACTGTGCTTGTATGTAAAATTATTTTTCTATCACTTTCTCAATTTCTATATAAAACCTCTTAAATTTTGAAACATTAAATTTCTACACACTGGTAAGTTTGTGTGTTCCTATACTATAATTTTGTCGATTTTTTTTAGATTATACACCAAACACCACTGAGATACATTTTCTATAGTGGTTGTTAGTGCATACATCATTAAACTGACTCACCAATTTAATAAATATCATTTCTAGAAATTTGTTTTAGCCAATTTTGAAATGGCTTTTAGGTAAGATGTTTAATTTAAGTAAATTTTAAGACTGGAATTTTGATCCATATATATATATATATATATATATGAGATCATTATTCAAGTTCTTAAATATTACTTTTAGTCAACATTTGTGTTATAAATTATTTGTAATTAATTTTCGGGTTTTTCGGAATTTTATGAAATTTATTTTGCAATTATAATTTTGGAATTATTTTGATATAATGTGTATTATATAAATGTATTTTAATTATAATTAAATAAGTTACAACAATCGGTTCCATCTAAAGATTTATTAATTATTAACACTGAATGATCACTCTTAAATAGTAATGTATTTTGCGCAAGATAACTAACACATTGTATTGAATTACGCAATATACTCTGAACTGCTTGACATTTGGTCTTTGGTCTCTAATGTTACTAAATCTAATCATTACTAAATAATTAAATCAATCGCCAAAAATGAATTTTTCTAAAATATTTCTAAAACAAATATCATCAATTCTAATGTAACTTAATTTTAACTCAAAAATAATTCTTACGGTGATATTTCGTTATTTCATGACAATAGTTTCTTCAAAAATATTTTTTAAAAACATTTTCAGTGATATTTTTTCTAAAAATTGTCTAAAATAAAGTTATTATAGAAACGTATCTCAGTGGCGCATTTCTATGTATCGAAAGTTTGCATGTGTTTTTTAGTATGTGTTGTTTTTGTGTGCAGTATTTAATTTTTCTTCCACTTTCAGATTTCTATAGTGTAAGATGTATCTCATTGCACTATTAATGAGAACATCAGCTCGAAATCAAAGTAAGTATGTATGTTTCTATAATGTAAGATTATTGATTTTTTTCTTATATTATAGGAAACGTATCTCAGTGCTGTTTGGTGTAGAAACTTTTATATTTCGGAATTAGGTGTATGTTGGGATGTTTGTCACTTTCACATTATCTTTTCTCGGATGTGTCCGACACTACTACATCGTGACCTTTATTCACTCTATTGATTAATGGTATGATTATCATTTACTGTGCTGTTGTATGTTTACTGAGAATTGGTGTGTTTGTTAATGCTTCTATGAGTCACCGAAACAATGATATCTGTTTTGTGAAAATTCAATAGATGGAGGTTTTTTTTTGTTTTTTTATTCTTTTACAGTTTTTATTAATTGCTGTCGGGATTTTCTACAAATGGGACATATTAATTTGGCGTATTTGGAGCCTCTCCACACGACATGCTCGAAGATGCGGAGGCTTTCCAGTTGCAGATACCCGAGCAAAAGGGCGTTCTTCCCTTCACTAGTTAACGTCCACAGTGGACACAAGGAGTCACTGTATGAACTGTATGGATAAACTGCTTACAAGTCATTATGTAGATTATTTTACTACCTGGCCAATGGTGTTGGTGACTGTATGTCGAAAAATATTTTGATTTTACACATTGGAAATGATCTTGTTTCAAAAATTAAAAAATAAAAATCAATAACAATGGTAAAAACCATTTACTCAGTGCTTACTTATAAAAACATAAAATTGATACAACAATCCTTCTACTTGCAAAATTTGTAAATTTTGGTCTACCATTAATTTCAGCATTAAACTGTGGCCGAAATATGTCTGCTTATATAGCCTAATTTTTGTGTATGGGTATATGTGCGTGCATTAATGCAGTAAAACAAATTCGAATTATTTGAATTATATTTTATTTTTATTCTAATATTTTTGATGCTGATTTTTTATTATTTATGATTTGTTTTATTTCTTAATTTTTATATTTTATTTAATTTTAATAAAATTTACATCCATGATGGATATAAATTTTCGAGAATATTCTATGCTATTTTTAATGGGTTTTTTTTGTATAATTCTTGTTTTTTTTACATTTTAAGTTATGTTCTTACTACGTGGATTTTTTAATGATTTAACTTTCTAAATTTTAATTTTGGATTTAGTGGTTGATGTCGGTGCCATGTTGGATTTCACCGTTTTATATAGAATATTCTAACGGTTTTATCACTTTTATTATAGTTTTAATTCCTAACTCGTTTTTTAACGTTATTTTATGAAATATTTTTCATTTCCAATTCCTTTTTTTCCTTTATCGCCATTAATTCGAATTTTTTTTACTTTCTATTATTAGTATATGTCATGGCTATGTTTGTTTCGTGCCATACATCTTGCTCTTGTTATTATTTCATTATTTTGATGTTATATAATCTCTCTTTTATGATGTTTTTATTTGTTTTGATTTTTGTATGTCTGCGTGGGCTAGAACTGATTTCTAGACCCAAAGTTGGGAATGGGACGAAATGTGTCAGTACACAACACGCATATCCAGCATTAAGTTTACTTAAATAAAAATATATAAAACACCAAGTAAACAATGATAATAGAGAGATAATATACCCAAAAATAAAACATCTGAATTAAAAATAAAATAAAACACGAGCAAGAAGTATTACACGAAAACTTACTCAAATATAACCGAAAGACATAAAACAACAAAAAACAAATTCGAATAAAGGCGATTAGTAAAATTAAAAAAGAAAATTAAAGAAAATCTTCATAAAATCTTACGCAAAGAAAATTATATCGATATTTTGAATAAAAATCCAGAACAATTCATAAAAATGGCGAAATCCATCATGACGGCCAAACGACCCAATAAAATTTATAAAAAATAAATATTTAGTTTAAAAAATAAATATTTTAGTTTAAAAATAAATATTTTAGTTTAAAAAATAAATATTTTAGAAAAGAAATCATAAAAAACAATTTAAAAATAAGAAATAGATTAAATTTAGCATGGAATGTTCTGGAAATGCTGAAATCCATCATGGAGGCAAATTTAATAAAAAATAATTCGAAAATAAAATTTCAAAAATAAAAACAAAAATTCTTACTGAAAATCGCCATCAAAATTGATAAAAATTAAAAATCGAATGTTCGAGAATTAAAATAATCTGAATTTGTTTTACTGCATCAATGCACGCATGTATACTTACACGTCAAACAGAGGCTATATAAACTAACACATTTCGTCACTTTTTAAGCAAAAAAATGCAAATGCAAATGCTTGCTCTTATGCCAAATTTTTGATTTTTCTGAGATTGTAAGTAAGGACGATTTCATTGTGAATTATAAATTATTATTATTGAAACTTTGTTTTCATTATTTCTATTTAATTATAGAGGTGTAGATTTGAATGAGATCGTCGGTTATCAATGATTTTGAAGCGAGATCCCCAGCCAAACCTGCACCTATGCACTTTGTCAGTTATGAATGCACAGTTCATAATGATTTCGGTCATCGACCCCTACATGCACTAAAATCATAATCTTAACAGAGGTCGCCACGAACTATTGGTGTTTAACCATGAGTAGGGCGTATAAATCCTTCTTGGTAGTTGGCATAGTCACAGGGACTATGCGGACGAAATAATTATGGGAAACTAATTGTGGATACATATTACAATAGGGCCTATCGTACCGTACTCAGTGTAGTCGGGAAAGTAGGTAAATTTTAATTAAATCGACCTTTTCGTTAACTTACATACCTAAATTAACACTTAAATTATACTATTTTGCACACAACATTAAGAACTGATAAACGGGGAATATCCCCTGACTCAAATTTCACACAATACAACATGCTAGTGTAGCTGGTTAATTTCTAAACGAATCCCTCTTAAACTATAAATTCAATGTGAACCTAAGAAACTAATTAACTCAAAATAACAGGGAGATCCCTGCGCAAAAATTTTTAAGGCAATTAAAGACTTAAAAATTTTGAACCATTCCCTGTAAGAATACTGCAACCTAAAGTTCATGCGATGAGTAGGACCTAAGAGGTTGTAATCTCAATCGCACTGGTAAGCAAACTAATATCTATAGATGCCCACAAAATAACCTATTTTGATGCAAACTAAATTTCTCTATCGTAATGGTCTTGGTATGCGCAAACTCCCGTAGACATATTGATAAAGTCTCTTTATCTATAAACTACTAATATCATATCTATAACTTATAAGTTCGGGCAACATCTTCACATTATTCTATACTAAATTGAATAGACTCTAAACTAACTATAAAAATATAAATCGTAAACCCATAAAGTATAAATTATCCTCTCAATTTCATAAAAATGTGAATTGTACTTATAGATTTAATTTCTTCAAAATATAAATTATGGTTAGTTATAAAGGTATAAATTATAAATTTAATTTCTTGAAATTATAAATTACAAATTTGTATTGACGATAAAAATTATAAATTATAACTCTAAGTTAATTATAAAAGTATAAATTATAAAATTTTATTAGCTTTAGAAATATGAACTATAAATTTAACTTCATAAAAATATAAATTATAAAATTATATTAGCTTTAGAAATATAAACTATAAATTTAACTTCATAAAAATATAAATTATAAAATTATATTGGCTTTAAAATATAAACTATAAATTTAACTTAACTTCACCAAATATAAATTATAAACTTAAAGTATAAATTATAAAATTATATTAGCTTTAAAATATAAACCATAAAATTAACTTCATAAAAATATAAATTATAAACTTAAAAATACAAATTATAAAATTATATTAGCTTTAGAAATATAAACTATAAATTGAACTTCACTAAATATAAATTATAAACTTAAAGGTATAAATTATAAAATTATATCAGTTCTAAAATATAAACTATAAATTTAACTTCATAAAAAATATAAATTATAAAATTATATTAGCTTTAAAATATAAACTATAAATTTAACTTAACTTAGATTGACTTTAACATCATAGTTGAAAATTTTTCATCAAAGACCCCCCATAAACCATATAGTCATCAACTACCACCTAAATATACTAAATTAGCTTATCTAATATATATTTAACTTATAGTATATTTTAAAATATAAATTGTAAATTTTCATAAATGACCCCCCTCCGAATTATACATTCATTATCCATTGCATAAATATCCTAAATTAACTTATTTTAATATATATGTAACTTATAGTATATTTAAAATTCTAACTTGGAAATGTTCATAACTGACCCCCTCAAAATTATACATTCATTGTCCATTACTTAAATATACTAAATTGACTTATTTTTAATATATATTTAACTTACATTATAATAAAAATATAAGTTGTAAAATTTCATGAATGACCCCCCTCAAAATCATACAGTCATTACCCATTACCTAAGCATACTAAATTGACTTATTTTTAATATATATTTAACTTACATTATAATAAAAAATATAAGTTGTAAAATTTCATGAATGACCCCCCTCAAAATTATACAGTCATTACCATTACCTAAGCATTTTAAATTAACTTATCTTAATATATATTTAACTTATAATTATATTTTAAAATATAAATTGAAAATTTTCATAAATGACCCCCCTTCAAATCATGTAGCCATTAACTATTCCTTAGGTATACTGAATTATATCATCTTCGTATAGAGTTAAATTATATTTCAAACCAAACCAAAAAAAAAAAATAATTCCATAATTTTTCGTAAATGATACCCCCTTATGTGGGAATCTTGTAAAAATATAAACTTACATTTATTATTATTATTAACATTATATTATTATCGTTATTAATATTATTATTATTATTATATTATATTATTATTATTATTATTATTATTATTATTATTAGTATTATTACCATTACATTACCACTCTTATTATTATTATTATTACTATTATCATTACTATTATTATTATATTATTAAAATAATTATCTTTATTTCCTAAAATAAAATTATAAAACCAATTATTGATTTTGGGATTCCCCTATCTCTAAATTTAGCTTCAATGGCCCTATCTTCCAATAAAATTATCGGAAACCACTAAAATCTATTCTTAGTAACACCCCCCCCACCCCAGATAATATAATGATCGCAAACGACATCAATATTAATAATGTAAATTATATACATATATAGGTATATATGTGTGTGTGTATGTATATATTTATATGTATATGTGTGTATATACCAATATCAAATTCACAAAATATAATTTAAAATTATTCTAAATACGCCCCCAAGTTATACTACGAACAGTACTAATATTAAAATTACTAACTTAGGTTATATACATGCAGTTATTTAATCCCTTAAGAATTTTTTTTATTACAAATGTTCTTAATTACTCCCCCCCCAGGTTGAATAATATTTAAGATAATAGTATTAAATATCAATATAGAATATATACAGATAGATTAAATTTCAAACATCAAAATTTATAATTTTCATAAATTACCCCCCAAGTTATATATTAATCGGGATCGTGTTAATACTACTAATCAGCTAATGTATACTCTATTATTAATTAATTGGGTAATTTACTAATACAAAGAGCCAAACTACATTTAAATTTATTACATTTATTAATTAAATACAAGCAAAAAATTGCGAAAGATAAAATCAAATATACTTACCAGAAGCATTTTATCATAAGCATTCTATCGTTTATTTTAGCATCATTTAGTGTCAAAATACGACTAAAAAAAATTGTTCATTAAAAACGCTAAAATATTACCAAAATCATCTACAGAAGAGTAAAAATTATTACTAAAATATTACTAAAATATTACCGAAATCCGTAACACAAAATCAGTTCACAATGTTGAGAAATTATACTATCCATTTAAATTTCCCGATAAAAATGTTGAATTCCTGAAATAGTCATAAAATACCAACTAACCGGTTCAAGGAGAGGGACTCTGTAATTCAAGGGTATGAGTTACAAATCCGGGCAGAAATGAACCTCAATCCTGGTACAGACCGACATTATGACGGGCCGTTTTGCATCCGTATCTCTAAATATGGGGGATTAACTAAGTGATTACGCTGAACCGGACAACCCGCCTAAGTGATGACAAATTGAGAATCTACGGGGATTCTGACAATTTGCCAAGCACCGACAGAGCTGAATTGTTCAGCGATATATATTTAAAATGAAAAATATTAAATATTTCAAATTATCAAAATTATGTTAATTATAAATAGGTGATTTAAACACCTTGGATTAAATTTTTATTTTTATTATTAATTGAAAATTTAATTTTTAAAAGGAAAAGAAATATGGATAATTAAACTCAACTTTAATTTAATCTGGATTGCCTGAATTAAAATTAAGTATTAATTTTTGGTATTTTGATTGAACGGGAAATTAACCCAACATAAACCTGAATTATGTGTGGTATTTTAATAAATAATTATTAACTTTCACTAGAGAGTTGCCATGAAACATGTGCGTGTGTGCATGAATTGGAAAAAATGATGTATGTGGGAGATAAGGGGGATGAATAGGGTATGGTATTGGGAAGACAATCTGGTGAAGGGACCAGGCCAAATCGGACACAAGCCTTCTATCGGCAGTCCGTGAACCCATAGGAGTGTTCGACAATTACAGTGCAAGTAGTGCGCTCACTTTTTGCGAGCACTCACCCTCTTGATACAGTACCAACGTTGATCGCTCAACGGGTATCAAGCGGTAAACAATGTTGTATCTTGGGTTACGCTGGTAACAGCACTAAAGAGCAAAATATTTGATCATCAGTAACCCACCATACAAATTTGGGGGCTCAGCCGGGATCCTTAAACTTTCTTGGTAAAGGAACCTGTAAATAGACGGGAATGCATAGCGTTTTTATGATCAGGAAATGAAATGCTGAATGCAAGAGTAAGAAAGATTGTTTTCCCAAATAAATAGATATGATGTGTGTATATGCGTATATGATGAAAATGAATGTTGAATGTTGTACATGATGAATAAAAAGTTTTAAATTATGTAAATATAGAAAATCGATGAAACCAGGTATGAGAATAATGTATGAGCGTTCCGTGTTGATGGGACAGAATGTTGATGAGTAAGAAATGAAATAAAAATCAAAAATAATAAAAATTGTAAATATAAACAACTAATACTTTGGATATAAGAAAATAATAAAAAATTCAAAAATAGAGAAAAAGGGGCGATAGAAAATAACGGTATAAAGAAAAAGGGGATAAAGCATAAAACAGTGAATTGCGAAATAGAAATAGGTAGATGATGCAATTAATTAAAAATAGGGGGGAAGATGTAAACTACGTTAAAGATTAAAGGGGTATATTGAGTATTTGATAAAATGACTAAAATTATGGACAAGCTGGGATCAAAAGGGTTATGTAGACTAAGATAATAAACTAGAGGGAAAGGATAAGAATGCGCGGAACATCATTTAATGTATTGGGAGCCTAAACTAACAGGGTAAAACAGCTATTGAACTTACATAATTTGAATAAGGAAATAAATGGGTAGAGGTAAGCTAATTAAAGGGGAATAAGAACACTTAATAAAATGCTGAATTAATAAAGTATAACTTGATGGAATTAACCGGCTACATTATAAAGAAACTTGAAAATTCGTAAATTTAACTAACAACTCACTACAAAGATTGAATTGAAAAGCAGAGCAGTTGGCAAACACTCAAGAAGGACTGATCTTAAAACCAAGACCAGTAGATGATGAATTGTGTATAATGACGAGAATTGCTACACCAAATGTGGAATTAACTACTCAAAGAGTATATCAGATTCAGAATTTACGTTTAGATAAGGCCAAATTTAACATCAAATGGCAAGAATTAAAGATAAAAATTTAAACGGTTGAAGATGCGATAAGAGAGGCGATCGATAATGAATTCAAATGTTGTGTGTGTAGAAGCAATGAGATAAAAATAATGATGGTACCTTGCGGACATCTATGTTATTGCCAAGATTGTGCATTGAAATTGAAGCGATTGTAATGTATGTGACGCAAACATGAGAGAAAGAGTAGTAGTGTACCTCCCTGAGGGAGATGTAGAAAAATTGAAGATGATGAAATGAATTGCAACCGAGTGTGAGTTAGTAAAATGTTAGTAAAACTAATTCCATAATAGCAACCGAAAGGTATAAAACATACGTTGAACATAGACATATGAAATACACAAAAGCCGTTAAATAAATAGACAAGCAACACACAAATTAAATTGGCGAAAGCCGTGAATTAAATACAGGACTGGCTGGGATCGCATCAAGTGTGAGCTGATCTATAAGATCAGTACGATTACCATTTTTTTTCCTTTTTTTTTTTATTTTTGGCATAGAGAGACAGGACCATAAGGGGATGAGAAGCATATCGTCCCTACGATGCTTACCCGGATGGGGAAATCCTGATCACCTTGATGAGAAGAGTATAGTAGGGCCCATCGCAAATGTTGGGGAGTTTCTGTCGAGTGACTGATCACCACTTGTGGGAAATGAACCAACGCGATTATTATATTTTTTGAATTTGGGAGACAAGGACAAACTAGAAGGGTAAATAAAAAGAAAAAGATAAAAAATAAAAATTGAAAAGGTGCACCAAAAGATAAAAATTTTAATTATCCGAGAGCAGCTGCGGATTTGAAGAAACCGTTTTTTGGACTTCAAATCGGATGATATGAATTTTTCCCTAGCGAGTGATGAGGCACCCGAGTACAGCGGCTAACCACCGGACTGTAGTGTCCAGGAGATTATCAGCCAAGGGACTGATGATGCTGGATCACCCAATACAAAAACCCGGATACCCACACCGAGTATTGAGTGCATTTTTTTTTGATTGGCTAGCGGGACTTGATACAAAAACCCGGAAGGGTAGCGAGCGAGAGAGACCCAGTTACCTACACCGAGTATTAAGGAGCCCAGTGAAACGGTTGTGAGATGCGGGTCAACCGGTAAAGGACTCGTACTCAACAGGCAACCAAGATTGGACCAGTTGTGAGGCGGGAGACCGAGAGTCAACTGCATATCCAATTTCCTTTTATCTTCACTAGTCGGGAGATCTGGTTCATCACTTTTGAGAATCAAGATCGAGGCGATTAGGCATTTCCGTGTTTTTTAAATCCTGATAGATAGGATGTTTTTTTTCTTCGTGATTATTGCTAGCAGGGGTCGGTACAAAACCCGGATGCCCACACCGAGTACCGATAGGCCCAGTGAAACGGCGATGAGATTAGGATTACCGGTATTAAACCATTTTCAATAGGCGGCCAAGAATTGAGCTAGTTGTGAGGCCTCAGCAGATTAATAATTTGAGTAGGAGGAACCTTAAATTTTTAATTGGTCCGAAAGTCAACTGTCAACTCAATTTAATCGCGGTAGGGACGATAGTAGGTGTAAAAACTGAAGGCGTCTGGGGGTTGAAGAAACCTCATTTAGGGCATTTGAAACCGGTCAGGGACCGAAGACCGCGAATACGGCGTAAAGGTGTAAAAGCCCAGGCGTCTAGGAGTCGTAAAAGACTTCAAAGATTAAAAGTATAATTAAACCGGCCGGAAGCCGATGCCGACGCGGAGGTCTAATAAACCGAAGCGTTGATGGTTGATAGTGAATTATATGGCGTAATGGTGTAAATACCCAGGCGTCTAGGAGTCGTAAAAGACTTCGGAGATTAAAAGTATAATTAAACCGGCCGGAAGCCGATGCCGACGCGGAGGTCGAATAAACCGAAGCGTTGATGGTTGATAGTGAATTATATGGCGTAACGGTGTAAGAACCCAGGCGTCTAGGAGTCGTAAAAGACTTCAAAGTTTAAAATATGATTAAACCGGCCGGAAGCCGATGCCGACGCGGAGGTCTAATAAACCGAAGCGTTGATGGTTGATAGTGAATTATATGGCGTAATGGTGTTAAAGCCCAGGCGTCTAGGAGTCGTAAAAGACTTCATGAGATTAAAATGAGTTGATTAAACCGGCCAGAGAGCCGATGGTAATTGAATGAAAATAAATGATTTAAATGAAATAAGAGAGTTGATTAAACCGGCCAGGGAGCCGATGGTAAATAAATGTAGACGCAGAGATCGCGTGAACCAAAGCATCGATGATTAACTATAAACAAACGATTAAGATGAAATTGATTAAATTGAATAGATTAAGTGCGACAAAGATGTAATGAGTAAAGGAAAATTATGATAGAGCGCCGGCGCAAGAGAAACTGAAACCAAATTTTTGAATGGGGAAAAGCGAATGAGGAGACATTAATTAAGTACTGATGAGTTTTATATGTATATGACTAATGATATATATTTTTTAATTATATAATTGATGTTGTGATTATATGATAGATAATTGATACGACGATATAGATAATTCATACGAGTTATAGATAATTAAAAATGGACTTAAATTCAAAGGGGGTGAGTAGCAAAAAGTAAAAGCGTACCATGAATTAGAAAAGGAACAGCGAGAGAAATAATGAGTAAAGAGTAGTATAAAATAAAGAAAATAGGGAAATAAATGAAGGGTAGGATAAAATGAATAAAATATTATGATATGTACTAGGAGTGTTAATTATTTTAGAAGAGGTCAATCAATAAGTCAGAAGGAAGTCAATACAAGCCAAGAATTCAAGAGAAATAAAGAGAAATCAAAAATTCAAAAGAAAACAAATAAGGAATCAAGAGAATCAAACGAGGATAGAAGAAAGGTAAACAAAGTCAAATTAAATAACAAGAGGAAAATTAAAGCGTTGGCCAGCGAAACACAGTGAAATTCAAAAGAGATTATTAAAGCAAGAAAAATTGATAATAAAGCCAATCGAACGAGATCGCAGAGCAAAGGAGGCTCTAGTTTATTAGGAAACGCAGGGAGACAAAGAGCCAAGAGAAACAGAAGAATCAATAAGAAACCAGCGTCAGTGAAAACATTATTTGAATCAGACAGCTTAACCAACGAAAGTGAAAACAGCGACGATATTAAAAGAAACGAATTATATCCGGTAACTGATATCAAACCAACAGACAAGGAAGATAGTAGTTCAGGCATAACAAGTTTGTGTCGAGATATAATGTTAGACGGAAACCAAGTGAACAACCCGAATGGGTCAGAGTCGACATACACACCGGAGATAAACCATGTCAACGTCAATGTTGGAGAATTTAGAGAAAGATTTCGAGGAGAACCATTCGATGGGAATATTAATGAACTAGAAACGTTTATAAAAGAATTCGAGGTATATATTACGATATGTCACTGGCCAGACATAGTCGTACGAGAGCGAATATCATTATATTTAAGAGGAAGTGCACAAGATGTATATTTAGAGGCAAAGTGTGATGCAACAAAACTAAAAACATGGAAATCAATAAAAAATTTTTTAATAAAAACATTCGGTAGCAAAAGGGAAGGAAATCGCAAAATGTTGGATTTTCTGCATCGAAAGCAGAAATACAATGAGTCAAACGCTCTATATGCATGTGAATTAAGACGACTGGCAAAAGAAGCATTCGATTCAAATCAAACAGTTCCGGAAGACAAGATAATAGCCGTATTCGTAGAGGGTATGAAAAGAAAGGACATACGAGCAACAGTGGGGTGCCGAGCACCAGACACTCTCGAGGAAGCATTAAAAATCGCTAATAAATGCGAAAACTACTTGACTCCAGTACAAGTAGCAGCAATGGCAGCAGTACCAATAGCTACAACACCAACAACGACAACCGAAATTAATCAAACCAACAATGGAAATCTAGGAATGAATCAATTTATCTCAGAATCGCAACAGTTGTTCAAGGCGCCAAAAACGACAAATCCAGATAACAGAGGTAATATTCAATTTTACACTAATAATTTCAGGAACAACGAGAACAATAATCGGAAGTGTAACATATGTCAACGACTAGGACATTGGAGCAACGAGTGTTATAAGACAAGGATGTGCCAAAATTGCGGTAAAAGGGGTCACACAGAAAATATATGCCGAGGACCAATGATGTCGATGAGAGGAGGAAGGACTAGAACCTGCTACAGTTGCAACCAACTTGGACATGTGGCGAGAGAATGCGCGATGAAGACAAAACATAATCAACCAAGAGCAAACGATCCAAGTCAAAATATACAAATCAACATCATGCAGAAAATTGAACAGTTGAAAAAGATGATCCAACGGATACCAGAGGATATCCGGAAACGACCAACAAGAGAACAACAAGACCAGCAACGAATCGAAGGGCAGAGACCACTAAACGAAAAAGCCAGAGAAATTCAAAAAGATGGAAAAAGCGAGAAACCAACACCGGAAGAATAAATATGATGAGATTAATGAACAAAGGGGAACCGCACACTGCGGAGCAGTGTGTTAACAAGGAAGGGAGCGATATAACCGTAATCAACGAGACGAAAGCGATAAAAGAAAATGGGTCACATCAATTGACGGAGCAATTGACAGAACTGAGTAGCGACGATAAAATAAAAATAATACAAGAGTTCACCAAAGAGGAAAAAGAAAAGAGACGAAGAAGTGATGAAACAGGGCACGAACCAAAAAGCAACGAGATTGTTACAAAGAATCTAATTCAGAGGGTATTACTACAAAAAATTGAAGATAGAATTAGAAGAGAAGAACCAAATTTAACGGATGAGCAAGTAAAAGAAAAAGTAAAAGACAACTGGTTCAGGAAAAATGAGTGGTTCGAAAAGAAAGAACCAAGTAACAGAGCCAATATAACCATGCTGAGACAAATACAGAATGATCAGAAGGACCAGGAAGACGAGAAAAGTGCGGTGAGTAGCCTGAGAAGTGAATTATTTCAATCAAGTGATGAAAATAATGAACAAGGAACACCTCAAAATAACAAAGAGGGTGAGAGCGACGATATGAAATCACTGATAGAAAATGACGATGAGGAAATATTTGAGGAAATTTCCGACACGGTATCGGAAAGAGAACGAAATGAGAGCTATATCAACGAACCAACATACAGAAAATGTATAAAACTGATAACTCAAGCATACCAGTGGGAAGGAGATATATTAACGGCAACATGGAAAGATTTGGTGACGAAATATAAAGGAAAATTGAAAGAAGTTGATCCAGATCAATACCAAGTAAGTATTCAACACCCTGAAACTCAGATACAGATTATTGAATTAAAAGTAACAAATACCGATAAACTGTATAATTGGGTACAACAAAAGATGGGAACAAGTCATAAAAATAAACAGCTATACGACAATGGTTATAAAGTTAAAATGAGCATACATTTAGTGGATGTGATGATATGGCCAAACGAAGTTAATATCTTAATCTTAAAGAAAAACAGAGACAACGAATCAGTAACGGAAATACTGAGAAAAATCCAACAGATATTCAACAATGAAGTGGAACCAGAAATAGAAAAGATTGAACGAAAGATTATGAAGGAAAATCAAATAATCTTAGTAAAACAAGCAATCGATCAAACGAAGAAATATATTAACAGATTTAGGGAAAGATGGCCGCAGCTAATGAAACAGTTTGTCAAAGACGTACGGGGTACTGAGATTATGAGATTTGAATATAAACGAACAACGGAGTTGATATCAAAATATGGTGAATACGAGAGAATCAGATGTGAACAAGAATTACCATGGCCATCCAATAGAAAAGTGACAATAGTAAGAGAATCACTGAAGAATAGTCATTTAAATAAACACGAAGAAATGATCAAAACATCACATGTCGAAGACGACATTTTTGGAAAAGGCCGGAGTGGAAAAAATGACAAAGACCATAACGACAAAAATGAGGAAGACGACGGGAACCATGAAAGGAACAACATAAATGGGAATTCAGGCGAACGAGATAATAAAGAAGACAAGGAGTCAGAAGATGACGACGAAGACTTGAAGGATACTGAGGACAACTCAGACCAAAGTAAAGACAACCAACATAATGAAACAGAGAACGACAAACGAAAGTCCCCACTGCATAACATAGTAATGCGGAAGAATCTAAACCAGTCACTCCTACTACAAATTATCCTAATAATACTAACGTCAATTTGCCTAACAGAAACGAAAAATACGCGAATTACGAGAGGAAATCTGAAAGAAGGCGAACTATTCATGATAAAAGTCAGCGGCAACGACGGAAACGCGGTCGGGATATGCATCCAATTGATGGAAGGAACCGGAGTAAGTTGTGATTTTAGAACGATAACAAAAGGGAGGATTTTCAATAGTCAAAATGGAGAACCTGAATTATGCGGAGACTACAACATTTGCGAAGACATAACATCAGAAGAAAAAGAATTGGAAAGAGCTAACGAAACCGGAGTACATGTCGCAATTAAAGCTACAATGGAAGGTATCGAAATAATAGATAAAGGAAATTTGCCAACAACGCAAATATGTTTTAGAGATGACGAAGACATATGTATAACGGTGGACATGAAACGAGATCGCGAATTTTTTTGGACAAACGTAAAACCAAACACCAACATGGTGGTATGCGCAGGTACCCAGGCAATAGTGGTATGTAAAGCAGTTAAAACCGCGCAAATAAAAAGCAGGCCAAAAAGTATGGCTAGTAAACGATATCAACCAAGGATCAAACCGGCAATTAAGAAACCCCAGAAACAATCCCGTACGAGAATGATAAGAGGACAGCACCAAACCAAGAAAAACACAACAGTAATATGGATCAAAGATGAGAGACGAGAAGTACTAGTAAATGTCGAATTCAACAAGAAAAGAGAAGAAGTAATCACGGTCAGAAACCAAGGTGAAGAACCAATAGTAAGAGTATGTGTATTAAACAGGACAGGAATAGTCGACTGCATAGAAACACTACTTGACAAAGGTGCAGAAGTTAAAATGACAATAGGAGAAAGAAAGGGACGATACCACATATGCGTTCTTAAAAACGGAAGCGAATT
The DNA here is from genome assembly GCA_959609185.1 of Schmidtea polychroa. NCBI lineage: Eukaryota > Metazoa > Platyhelminthes > Tricladida > Dugesiidae > Schmidtea > Schmidtea polychroa. The sequence goes on along the minus strand of CAUHTR010001572.1, from coordinate 47,657 downwards.
AAGTTCATGCCAAGCAATAAACAGACAACCACCACGGATGATAAACATACTATTGACAACCAGAAAACCAAAAGAAGTGGAAAAGCCAAAAGGAAACGAACATCTAACGGCAGAAGAAACGAAACAGTTATACCAGATGCTCAAGAAAAATAAAACACAGGAGGCAACTACAACAGAAACTAAAATGATGATAACGACAGGAAAATTCAACAACAAGACACTGATAACCGTTAAAATGATGTGGATCGCTAGCGCAATAATGATTGCAGTGATAACATCAATAATAATCCAATGGATAAGAACCTCCAAAATATGTAAACAAAAACCTAAAGGCAGAAAAAGATGGCCACAAGTGGAGAATTCCGAATATGGTATTCCAACAGAAAACCCGAATCCAGAAGAGTACGAAGCGATTGAAGATCCAAGGTCAAGCAGACTATGGACGCAAGAATTACTCAGAATACAAACCCTAGACGATTGGGTAAACGAATTTGACATATACCGGCTAACGGATGAAAGATATGGGGGGATGCGCACATTGCATTCAGGTCCCCTGGCAACAATGGTATAAGAAAGTGATGAGTCGATGTAAATAGTGTGTATATAAACGTGAGGGTAAAAGTAGTTTAGTAGATTAGTAATATGTTCAAAAAAAAAAGGTACAAAAAAATGGGTAGGATAACTACGTATTATGAATGAATCAGAGAAACGAGGATCAAGTATATCAAACGAGGATACCACATGTTGTTGAATTGGGAAATCAACCACTAGTAAACATTAATCAGACATAAAAAGTAGAAATTGATACAATTACAACGATAAACCAACCAAGTCAGTCAGCAGGGTCAATGTGAAGAATACAATGTGAATTAATGACAAATGACAAACCATACCCAAGAATATCAGTTACGTAATTAGAATGCGTTAATGGAGAGCATCAATAGAACCTCGATATATATAACAAGAATAAAAGAGCAACAACAAATAATCGCACAATAAGAATACAATAACAAACAGTTGATAAGCCAAATAAAATGGTAGACAGGAGAAATCAGGAGATTACGCGAAGACCGTCAGCATGACGATATCACGAGTTAAGTTGAGTGGATAACCGGCCTACCAGGAACTGGGGAACCGGACTCAACGGGAGAGACATAAAAGAAGGGGAAAGTAGCCATGTAAACAAACAAAATTATAGCCAAAGTAGAAGCTCCGAGATTAAATGCTATCATGGCAGAATGCCGAGAGAAAGTGGAGAGAAAGTGGAGAGAAGTGGAGGAACAAAACTATTAACTATGAGATGATAAGAAAATATTAGGTCAAGTGAGATGAATTCGAGGAGAGACTATTGTGTGCGGGCAAAGATTATTAATAAGAGCACGTCAAACCCTATAAGGATGTAGAGTATGCCATGGAGGTACTACACGACTTGTAACAAGAAAAGCAGAAGTTAAAGAGAGAACCACAGCAAGAATCAGCCACATCCCAGATGACAATAATAATAAAAATCTTAGAAGAAATGAAGCAGCGAATAATGATGTCTGTCAACGAATGTCCGAGCAACTATGAAGCAAAGACGCTCGAAGAAATAAAGGAAAGGGTAAATAACGCAGTCAAAGAAAAGCCAATTACTCAAGATGAAATAATAAAAACATTGAGAGAAATATAGATGGAAATAATAACAACTATGAACGAAATCCCGATGAACCATGAGACAATGACCAAAACTTTAGAAGGAATAAAGAGGAGAATATCAACTACCTTCAACGAAGACTTCGCATACTAAAATGTCCTAATAAAGATGTTCACGGAAATCTGGAAAGGAGTAATGACGACAGTAAACAAAACCCTACACACTGAATCAAATAACCTCGAAGAAGAACTCAACTCGACTGATACAATCCAACTAATGAAAACAGTGAGCATGTGACGAGAGATAAAGAAAGAAGTGGCAATCAAAACAAGGTCAACAGAAAAAAAAAATAAATAAAAAAAATTTTTTTTGAATGTAAAGAAAACCCCGAATCCATAACAGTACTGATCCTGTTACCAGCGAATCTCATGATAAATAACAATACTGAACTTGATAGCCCTTAAACCCACTCAAATCCATGGAAGTACAAAAACTCAAGTTGAAAGAACAATTCCGAAGCATTCGCATTCTAATAGAAGAACCAATACCCAAAGACCAAATCTATCAAATCTATCAAATCTATCTTCTAAAATCTTCAAATCTAGAGCCGTCATCGAGATGAGATCCCAAACAACCGAGTGTTTAAATCCTGATATAAACCGACAATGATCCTGATATAATCTGACAACGATCTTGAGTTGATTGAAAATGTTCTTATTATGTGTTGACAATGATCCTGATTCGATTGACAATGATCTGAAAATGATCTAAATGTGATTTAACAATGATCCTGACATGATTCGACAATGATATGATTTGACTATTATTGTGATTTGATGCCAATATTATATATTACTTTGATATTATTTGAGCATAACAATTTGATTAAATTTTGTGTGGACCGACCGTAGTCTTCTTTCTCTTCATCTTTAAACCAATCTGTAGCATGTAGCGTATCAGTAGAAACTTTTTATGTATGTGGGTATTGAGGTCACGACCCTGTAGCTCGTGGACCCAATTACATGTAGGCACTTGTAATACAGTGCAACCAATTCTGTCTAATTATATCTTGAACTTTTGATTAAATTGCGGGTCGCAATTTTATGGGCCCCCGAGTGTTTTATGTTGGGCTAGAACTGATTTCTAGACCCAAAGTTGGGAATGGGACGAAATGTGTCAGTACACAACACGCATATCCAGCATTAAGTTTACTTAAATAAAAATATATAAAACACCAAGTAAACAATGATAATAGAGAGATAATATACCCAAAAATAAAACATCTGAATTAAAAATAAAATAAAACACGAGCAAGAAGTATTACACGAAAACTTACTCAAATATAACCGAAAGACATAAAACAACAAAAAACAAATTCGAATAAAGGCGATTAGTAAAAATTAAAAAAGAAAATTAAAGAAAATCTTCATAAAATCTTACGCAAAGAAAATTATATCGATATTTTGAATAAAAATCCAGAACAATTCATAAAAATGGCGAAATCCATCATGACGGCCAAACGACCCAATAAAATTTATAAAAAATAAATATTTTAGTTTAAAAAATAAATATTTTAGTTTAAAAAATAAATATTTTAGTTTAAAAAATAAATATTTTAGAAAAGAAATCATAAAAAACAATTTAAAAATAAGAAATAGATTAAATTTAGCATGGAATGTTCTGGAAATGCTGAAATCCATCATGGAGGCAAATTTAATAAAAAATAATTCGAAAATAAAATTTCAAAAATAAAAACAAAAATTCTTACTGAAAAATCGCCATCAAAATTGATAAAAATTAAAAATCGAATGTTCGAGAATTAAAATAATCTGAATTTGTTTTACTGCATCAATGCACGCATGTATACTTACACGTCAAACAGAGGCTATATAAACTAACACATTTCGTCACTTTTTAAGCAAAAAAATGCAAATGCAAATGCTTGCTCTTATGCCAAATTTTTGATTTTTCTGAGATTGTAAGTAAGGACGATTTCATTGTGAATTATAAATTATTATTATTGAAACTTTGTTTTCATTATTTCTATTTAATTATAGAGGTGTAGATTTGAATGAGATCGTCGGTTATCAATGATTTTGAAGCGAGATCCCAGCCAAACCTGCACCTATGCACTTTGTCAGTTATGAATGCACAGTTCATAATGATTTCGGGTCATCGACCCTACATGCACTAAAATCATAATCTTAACCAGAGGTCGCCACGAACTATTGGTGTTTAACCATGAGTAGGGCGTATAAATCCTTCTTGGTAGTTGGCATAGTCACAGGGACTATGCGGACGAAATAATTATGGGAAACTAATTGTGGATACATATTACAATAGGGCCTATCGTACCGTACTCAGTGTAGTCGGGAAAGTAGGTAAATTTTAATTAAATCGACCTTTTCGTTAACTTACATACCTAAATTAACACTTAAATTATACTATTTTGCACACAACATTAAGAACTGATAAACGGGGAATATCCCCTGACTCAAATTTCACACAATACAACATGCTAGTGTAGCTGGTTATTTCTAAACGAATCCCTCTTAAACTATAAATTCAATGTGAACCTAAGAAACTAATTAACTCAAAATAACAGGGAGATCCCTGCGCAAAAATTTTTTAAGGCAATTAAAGACTTAAAAATTTTGAACCATTCCCTGTAAGAATACTGCAACCTAAAGTTCATGCGATGAGTAGGACCTAAGAGGTTGTAATCTCAATCGCACTGGTAAGCAAACTAATATCTATAGATGCCCACAAAATAACCTATTTTGATGCAAACTAAATTTCTCTATCGTAATGGTCTTGGTATGCGCAAACTCCCGTAGACATATTGATAAAGTCTCTTTATCTATAAACTACTAATATCATATCTATAACTTATAAGTTCGGGCAACATCTTCACATTATTCTATACTAAATTGAATAGACTCTAAACTAACTATAAAAATATAAATCGTAAACCCATAAAAGTATAAATTATCCTCTCAATTTCATAAAAATGTGAATTGTACTTATAGATTTAATTTCTTCAAAATATAAATTATGGTTAGTTATAAAGGTATAAATTATAAATTTAATTTCTTGAAATTATAAATTACAAATTTGTATTGACGATAAAAATTATAAATTATAACTCTAAGTTAATTATAAAAGTATAAATTATAAAATTTTATTAGCTTTAGAAATATGAACTATAAATTTAACTTCATAAAAATATAAATTATAAAATTATATTAGCTTTAGAAATATAAACTATAAATTTAACTTCATAAAAATATAAATTATAAAATTATATTGGCTTTAAAATATAAACTATAAATTTAACTTAACTTCACCAAATATAAATTATAAACTTAAAAGTATAAATTATAAAATTATATTAGCTTTAAAATATAAACCATAAAATTAACTTCATAAAAATATAAATTATAAACTTAAAAATACAAATTATAAAATTATATTAGCTTTAGAAATATAAACTATAAATTGAACTTCACTAAATATAAATTATAAACTTAAAGGTATAAATTATAAAATTATATCAGTTCTAAAATATAAACTATAAATTTAACTTCATAAAAATATAAATTATAAAATTATATTAGCTTTAAAATATAAACTATAAATTTAACTTAACTTAGATTGACTTTAACATCATAGTTGAAAATTTTTCATCAAAGACCCCCCATAAACCATATAGTCATCAACTACCACCTAAATATACTAAATTAGCTTATCTTAATATATATTTAACTTATAGTATATTTTAAAATATAAATTGTAAATGTTCATAAATGACCCCCCTCCGAATTATACATTCATTATCCATTGCATAAATATCCTAAATTAACTTATTTTAATATATATGTAACTTATAGTATATTTAAAATTCTAAATTGGAAATGTTCATAACTGACCCCCTCAAAATTATACATTCATTGTCCATTACTTAAATATACTAAATTGACTTATTTTTAATATATATTTAACTTACATTATAATAAAAAATATAAGTTGTAAAATTTCATGAATGACCCCCCTCAAAATCATACAGTCATTACCCATTACCTAAGCATACTAAATTGACTTATTTTTAATATATATTTAACTTACATTATAATAAAAAATATAAGTTGTAAAATTTCATGAATGACCCCCTCAAAATTATACAGTCATTACCCATTACCTAAGCATTTTAAATTAACTTATCTTAATATATATTTAACTTATATTATATTTTAAAATATAAATTGAAAATTTTCATAAATGACCCCCCTTCAAATCATGTAGCCATTAACTATTCCTTAGGTATACTGAATTATATCATCTTCGTATAGAGTTAAATTATATTTCAAACCAAACCAAAAAAAAAAAAATAATTCCATAATTTTTCGTAAATGATACCCCCTTATGTGGGAATCTTGTAAAAATATAAACTTACATTTATTATTATTATTAACATTATTATTATTATCGTTATTAATATTATTATTATTATTATTATTATTATTATTATTATTATTATTATTATTATTATTAGTATTATTACCATTAACATTACCACTCTTATTATTATTATTATTACTATTATCATTACTATTATTATTATATTATTAAAATAATTATCTTTATTTCCTAAAAATAAAATTATAAAACCAATTATTGATTTTGGGATTCCCCTATCTCTAAATTTAGCTTCAATGGCCCTATCTTCCAATAAAATTATCGGAAACCACTAAAATCTATTCTTAGTAACACCCCCCCCCACCCCAGATAATATAATGATCGCAAACGACATCAATATTAATAATTTAAATTATATGCATATATAGGTATATGTGTGTGTGTATATATTTATATGTATATGTGTGTATATACTAATATCAAATTCACAAAATATAATTTAAAATTATTCTAAATACGCCCCCAAGTTATACTACGAACAGTACTAATATTAAAATTACTAACTTAGGTTATATACATGCAGTTATTTAATCCCTTAAGAATTTTTTTTTATTACAAATGTTCGTAATTACTCCCCCCAGGTTGAATAATATTTAAGATAATAGTATTAAATATCAATATAGAATATATACAGATAGATTAAATTTCAAACATCAAAATTTATAATTTTTATAAATTACCCCCCCCAAGTTATATATTAATCGGGATCGTGTTAATACTATTAATCAGCTAAGGTATACTCTATTATTAATTAATTGGGTAATTTACTAATACAAAGAGCCAAACTACATTTAAATTTATTACATTTATTAAATACAAGTAAAAAAATTGCGAAAGATAAATCAAATGTACTTACCAGAAGCATTTTATCATAAGCATTCTATCGTTTTATTTTAGCATCATTTAGTGTCAAAATACGAGAAAAAAAAAATTGTTCCTTCAAAACGCTAAAATATTACCAAAATCATCTACAGAAGAGTAAAAATTATTACTAAAATATTACTAAAATATTACCGAAATCCGTTACACAACATCAGTTCACAATGTTGAGAAATTATACGATCCATTTAAATTTCCCGATAAAAATGTTGAATTCCTGAAATAGTCATAAAATACCAACTAACCGGTTCAAGGAGAGGGACTTTGTAATTCAAGGGTATGAGTTACAAATCCGGGCAGAAATGAACCTCAATCCTGGTACAGACCGACATTATGACGGGCCGTTTTGCATCCGTATCTCTAAATATGGGGGATTAACTAAGTGATTACGCTGAACCGGACAACCCGCCTAAGTGATGACAAATTGAGAATCTACGAGGGATTCTGACAATTTGCCAAGCACCGACAGAGCTGAATTGTTCAGCGATATATATTTAAAATGAAAAATATTAAATTTACCATTATAAATTTAAAAAAAAAAAATATTTCAAATTATCAAAATTATGTTAATTATAAATAAGTGATTTAAACACCTTGGATTAAATTTTTATTTTTATTATTAATTGAAAATTTAATTTTTAAAAGGAAAAGAAATATGGATAATTGAACTCAACTTTAATTTAATCTGGATTGCCTGAATTAAAATTAAGTATTAATTTTTGGTATTTTGATTGAACGGGAAATTAACCCAACATAAACCTGAATTATGTGTGGTATTTTAATAAATAATTATTAACTTTCACTAGAGAGTTGCCATGAAACATGTGCGTGTGTGCATGAATTGGAAAAAATGATGTATGTGGGAGATAAGGGGGATGAATAGGGTATGGTATTGGGAAGACAATCTGGTGAAGGGACCAGGCCAAATCGGACACAAGCCTTCTATCGGCAGTCCGTGAACCCATAGGAGTGTTCGACAATTACAGTGCAAGTAGTGCGCTCACTTTTTGCGAGCACTCACCCTCTTGATACAGTACCAACGTTGATCGCTCAACGGGTATCAAGCGGTAAACAATGTTGTATCTTGGGTTACGCTGGTAACAGCACTAGAGAGCAAAATATTTGATCATCAGTAACCCACCATCTGCGTGCTATTTTTACGCATTTCGATCGCAACCCACGTTTACCCGGCAGCAAATCAGTTTTCGCACAACATGAATTACTGATAATAATACATGTGTGTTTGTTGATAGTTGTTTTGAGTTTTAGTTTTAATAGTTATTCTGATAAAGGGGAATAATTTTGAAGGGACTAAAAATCAAAAGACAGACATGAAGCCTTCTATCTGCAGTACACAAAACCAATTTAATTTCTGACGATTATAGTACACTTTGATGTGCTCACTTATTTTAGACATTCGCCCATTTTACACATTACTAACGTTGTTTGCTCTACGTATGTCAACCGACCGTCGGATCTTACCCGGGTATCTAAATCAGAAATCGACTACCGATTTGTTTCGTTTATAATTCAAATTCGAAATAAAAAACATTTTATTCAAAACAGTGAAAATAGTAGCCAAAATGGCAGAAATCAGCAATTAACCAAAGAAACAATTTATCAAGATTATGGCGTGAACGGGTATTCGGTTACCCGCTGGTCGAACTGACAGTGACCGGGCGCACGTTTTCTAACTTTTTGCCAGCGTTGCGTCGGTGACAAAATATGGCTTACCTACGATCCACCAATAGGCTAGACTTATAATACGACAAATGTTAACTTATTAAGTCCCACAAGCTATAACCCATGATATACATCGCAACAGGAAGAGATTTAAACCTGATGAGGTATATAAGTATATGCAGTAAATACCAAAACAAAAAGTAAAATAAAAATTGATTGACACAACCTCTCTTAGCTCCATCTAACGATTGAAACAAGCAAACGGGCATATAAGAATTTAATTATTTTAAAAATATTGAAAAATGAATTTTTCTAATGAATTACTGGTTTACCACATACCTTTATTTATTTTCTAATTTTATTGGTTGTTGAAATTTCGAATTCTAAAAATAACTTGCTAGCAAGTAGTTTTATGAAATTAAGAATTTCTGTGAACTGTAGTCAATTTTTTAGAATTATTCAATTTTATTATTCAATGACCTAGTTGTAGAAAATATTTTTCAAAATTCTTTATTCAAAGAAAACAAAATTAACTTTTTTCTTATTCTAAAATTTAGAAATGAAGTTACCTTACACCCCTTTGCAGTGTGCACACCAAATATAGATGACTCGCCATTTTAGAAATGGCTTTCAAGCGAAGTTTTAAATTTTAAAGTAAATTTTAAGGCTTGAATTTCGATCATTATTCAAGCTCTTAAATATTACTTTATACTACATTTCAATAAATTATTTTTAATTAATTTTTTTAGCATTTTTAGGAATATATGATTTTTAACTATAATTTATTTTTAAAAAAGTTTTTTACCAAACACATCTATTTTTGTATCTGTAGATGATCGAATTAAATTTCTGGTGATTCCTGTATTTTTTAAAAAATCATAGCTATCTTCGCCATCTTCCAATAGCAATTTGGAAATCCAAGCTTGTGTTGCTATTTATAGAATAATTGTAGGCAGTATGTATAAATAAGTAATCATCATTGTATATCATCATAAAATATATTAAGTTCAATTTTATGGCTATCAAATTTGATTAGTAAGTTTTGTCTGTAGATTAAAGTTTTAATTTATAATATTAATTAATTTTTAGCATTCATTTGGAAAAATTACAAAAATTTATTCATCTTCAAGAGGAATGTAAAAATAATTCTAGATTCTATTGCGAAGCTTGCAAAGAAATTCTTATTCAACCTCATCAAACTGAATGTGGTGTCAGATATTGTTTTAAGTGCATCAACGATTCGATTTATAAACACGAAAACCTCTGTCCTGGTTGCAATAAAGAAATTTCATCGGTAAAAGACAGTATTATCCAAGACAAAGCAATAGAAAAAGAAATTTTTAATTTAAATGTCAAATGCATCCACAAGAATTGTAATTCCCATGTCGTATTGAAAAATTTAACTGAACACTTGAAGATTTGTAAATTCAGAGAAATAAATTGCCAAGATTGTAATGAGTTAATATTGTTTTCAGAAATTGAATTACATTCACAAATTATCTGTAAAAATAAGTTATTAAAATGTGATGATTGTGAAGTAATTATGATAAGAGAAAAATTGGAAACTGTCCACCGAAATTTAAAGTGTAATAATCTCAACGAATTGTGTGAAAATATATCATCTAAATGTATTTATGGATGTACTAATGAAGATTTCAAATATATTAAATCACATTTGCTCGAATGTCCTAGTCGACCGATAGATTGTTTATTAAAAACAATCGGTTGTAATGAAAAGTGCGATAAAAATAACTTTAAAAAAGATGAATTTGATCATTTGAGTTTTTTAGTACACTCACTTAGAAATATCAAATCTGAAAATGCTGAATTAAAATCGAATTTTTTAAAGATTCGCAATGAATATTTGTCAGAAATTGAAAATTTTAAAAAATTAACATCGACTATGAGTAAAGAAATGTCAACAATTTCAAAACTTTTGTTTGCTGAGAAAACAAACTATGAGCTATTGAAATCAGATTTGGAAGAAATTAAAAGATCAAATAAGAGTATTAGGCAATTCAATCCTAATCACAATAAATCAGATTATATCATTAACTCTGATGATGGTTCAATTACATGGGTAATAAACGATATTCGAGACAAAATAGAAAAAGCAAAAAATGACATAGATTTACAAATTGTGAGTGACACCTTTCATTCACATGTCGGTTATAAAATGAAACTAAAAATATATCCTAATGGAGATGGTATTTGGAAAAATAAGTATTTATCAGCTTATTTTGTCATTGTCAAAAGCAAACTTGATGAGAATTTATCTTGGCCATTTTCCAAAAAGTCAGTTTATGTGTAATGAAAAATGGAAGTGAAGTAAAGTCAACCAAAGTAGTTATGAAACCAGATAGAAATCTAGCCTGCTACGACAGACCAACATCTGATTCTAATGTAGGAGCAGGTCAACCAAATTTTATTAAACTGCAAGAGATACTCAAATCAGGAAAATATATTTGTGATGGGAAATTGATGATAAAATTTAACTGCAATTTATAATATGCATTTATATTTTTGTAACTTATTTATCATTTAATAAAACATTTATTCTTTTTTTATTACCAGTAAAAGGATTAAAAATAAAAATTATAAAACTAGTGGTACATAACTAAATAACATTAAATTCGTTTAAATGAACTGTTGACAAATTAATAAAATATTTTAAAATAATCAACAAGTTTAAAGATTTCTCTATATACAAACAATATATGTGACCCTAAAGAGGGCCGTTATTCGTTCTCAATTAATTAAGATTTACTTTTTTTCAAGTACCTTTTTAGCAGTTTTCTTTGGAACAACCTTCTTTGGAGAAGGTTTAGTGACAGTTTTAACGACTTTATTAACTTTAGCTTTTGTTACAACAGGTTTCTTTGCTTTAACAGGTGAGGTTTTAGCAGCTGGTTTAACTGGCTTTTCAACTTTATCAGATGATTTAACCAGCTTTTCAACTTTATCAGATGATTTAACAGGCTTTTCAACTTTATCAGATGATTTAACCGTCTTTTCAACAACTTTCTTCGATGAAACCTTCTTATCAGTAACTTTCTTAGTATCTACTTTTTTGATTGTTTCTTTAGTAGTCTTCTTAACTTTAGTTTCTTTCTTTTCAACAGCTTTCTTTACAACCTTGGGTTTGGCTTCATCGACAGTTTCTTTTTTCGCTACTTTCTCTACTGGAGCTAATTTAAAGCTTCCAGACGATCCCTTGCTATTTCCCATTCGAACTAGAATGCCTTTTTCAACACCAGCAACAATTGCTCTTCTCAAAAATGGTCCATACTTTTCAATATCAATATTATGGGTATCAATGAGATACCTTTTAATTAAATTTAAAGACAAACCTTTTCTACTCTTGGCAGTTAAAATGGCTGATTTAACCATATCAATTGCAGGAGGATGGTTAGGCTTTGTTTTAGGTGCTGAAACTTTAGCTGTAACAGTCTGTTTAACTTCACTCATAATTAATTTTTAATGAAACTAAAATCAGATTACTTAATCTCAATGTCATTAAATTACCGCAACGTAATATATTTGTGTCATGCAATATATTAATTATATTAAAATATTTGCAAGATGACCTGATTTTCTGTGAATTTCCTTCACAAATAAATTTATGTGATTTATTGGAATTGAAAAATTAGACTAAACTTCAATTCATCATTCAAATAATAAATTCATTCTAGTAATAGAGTTGAAAGATTTCCTTATTTTTTCACTTTTAAAATTTTTGGACTACAAAATTTTAATTGTATAATTGGTTATCTTAAGTTTCATTTTAAAAATAATTTTTACATTAGCAAAGTAAGTTTTTGAAATAAATTTAACACTTGGTCTTTGTCATTAATTAAGATGGTCGTTTCTAGCTAGTTTGGGGAGAGGATTTGGATAAAATTGTTTATCATAGCCCCATTAATCATGTTAGTAACGTCATAGATAAATTTACTCCAAGTACAAATACAATGTAGGTAATTTCTATTTCAACCTTCTAATTTAACGTAAACTTTCACTTTACTCAAAATTATTTCGAACTGGATTTCAATAAAAAGCCGACGGTTTAGATGGCCATATCACTATAAATATTGAAGTTCTATCTTCCTTCACTATTAATGCGTTATACACCATTTCCAAATTCAATCTACTATATTGCTGGGTATTTATGTAAGTCGGTATCAATGTCTGACTCCTTGGTGTCCTTTTATTAAATCGAAATACGCAGCACAAAATAACCACAATTACACCACTTTTAGTAAAACTTTATTTTTTATTATTTTCAATATCACTTTTAGTCTGGGTAGATATATGTTCCAATTGGATATCTCCTTTTCTGTTACGTTATTTGATTTGGCTATATTACTAAGTTAAAAATCGCTTCCAATTACTTTTGAATTTACCAAGCTTCTCTTTTCGACCAACTGACAATTATGTTGACCTGGCGGGTCTTTTTATACTCATCCTATAATTAAATTCTTTCTCAATCATATTGATTTTGTTGGCTATTTTTTCTCTCGGGTTTTCCTCATTCCCCAATTTGGCGAGACTTAATTAAATAACTTTGTTCATCACTCGGGTTTCCCATTAGCTCGGGTTTTCCATTAGATAATTAATTTTAGTTTGTTGTAAATATTTCCTTCTGGATACTCGTTTCATACCAGTTTCACTCGGAAAATATTTATTTTTAATTTTTTTGATTTTTAATTAATATTTTTGTAATTGATTTTCCCTTTATTTTTGTGCCTATTACATCGAACCCCAACAATATTATAATTATCTTGAGTTGTTTTTTGTCAATTTCTACATTAATATCCTATTGCCATGTTGACTTTAAAAGTTGACTTGATAATAATTAATCCTGATCACATCATATCAAACAGTGTTGCCAATTAAAATTAGACCTCGTTAAATTATGATGTATCAATTCGAGTTAACCAGAATTTCGGGCCGATTAATCTTTTTGTTATATTTTCCAATAAAAATTCTCGTGCTAGTGTAATGAAGTGTTTTGGTTTATATACTGTTGGCCTTCAACAATCATTGTATGAATCTTTGTGGCTTTCTGAATTTCAGCCGCTTCTGGTATTCTTCTCTGCGTCCAACAGACAATTAGTTCGTTGGATGAATTTTTCTGCTTGTCAAATCCGAGTTTTTTTTGTCAAATCCTGCAATGGTTGATGAAAGCAACACTTTTTAATTGATAAGTCTGTATTTTGCATTTTACACCACCTAGGGACTCCTCTATTCAAAGTTATTTGCTTACAACTTTTAATTTGCCACTGATTTTATTTCCGCTCGAAAAATATTGACTTTTAAAATTTTGAATTTTTAATTATCTTTTAATTAATTTAATATAATCGCAACAAAAAGATTGAAAAACAAATTCTATATCTTATGTATGACAACATAATAAAACGATTAACACTCGTAAAACTATTATTACTTTTGTAGTCATGTATTAGACTGTTAGTTAAAATGTTCGGATTCTCAAAAATGTTTGAAAAACTAACAAACCAATATATTAATTGAGAAAATATGAAAATAATATATTAAGAAAAATATGTTATTAAAAAGTATTAAATTTCAAAAGACAACCCGATGTGGCCTGCAGGCAGAAATATTAAATTGTGTGTGGTGTTAATACTATTTAATATTTAAATTTATATTTAGCAAAATTCATGAGATATCAAGTAAATTGCCAATGACAATAAAGGAAATAATGGAAAGATAATGCAGAAAAATATCGTTTTGTGAAATTTTGTAAATAAAATATCCTAAATATGAAAAAAATAGTAAAAAATAGTAAAAATTTTAAATAATTTTTTCAACATCTAGTTGTTTCTGATATATTTTCTTCAACGGTTTTATGAGCTTTATGTGTTTATGTCTCACTAACGTAGATAACCTTTGATAAAACTAGTTCTTTCCATCCTTATACAATCAACGAAAAGACAAAAAAATAAAAGAAACTCCAAACTGTAGCAAGAATTTGAATAATTATCAGATGAGTTACCGACGTTTTACATCATACTTTGAGGGTCAGTGATTGTTAGAACAACATTTTATGGTAATTTTCCATTCGGTAAGGTACGTTAAAGTTGGATAATGAAAATTTCAATTAGTTTCATCAAAAAGTTTACTCAAAATGGTCATTACTAAATATTTAAAGCTAGGTATTGTATAAATATTTTGTTAAATAAAGAGGGATAAGGGTACCTATTTCTTTGACTTGCAAAGTTTTATGCGTTAAAATTTTACAGAAATATATATTAATCGTTTCATCTTAAATCTCTCCAAAAGTATTTTGTGTCAATCATGCCAATTGCATCATTAAAATTCATTAAATATCAACAATATTCTAACAATACGACTGTGCAAACATTCCAATAACAAATTATTAGGTAAATGACAATCCGTTTAAGTGCTTACGTAACGTAAATTTTCTCAGATTAATCTTACTAATGCTATAAAGTAACACCCAACTTAACGTGAAGGATGCGTTCCAAATTTTGATAACGTTAAGCGAAATTTCTTCAACAGTTTTTTGAGCCCCCAAAAAGGGTTTTTGTGTTCTGTCTCACTAACGTAGATAACATTAGATAAAATCAGTTCTTTCTATCTTTATACAATCAACGAGGTGTTTCAGAGTGATAAACGGCCATTGGCTTAAATTTGAAATCATCATCAGCGTTTCCACAGAATAATATTGGAAGCCTATTCTTAGGCAGCTTGTCTCTCATCTTTTTTGATGAAAACACGGTTTAGCATGCGCTTCAAGAATAAAAGGTTTCATCCACATTAAAAATTAAATTGCAGTAAAAGTTTCCTCTGTTGAATTTTCGTCTTCTATTTTTATTTTATAAAAAATATTTTTAGCTTTTGCCATTATAATTATTTTGCTCAAAAGAATCTTTAAATTTTGAATAATCTTTTACGGGTTAACGTTGAACGAGGTATTACCTCACGTCATAATTATTCACTTCTTTCTATCCCTTTTATTACCCAATCTTGGGTTGTACCTGGGTATTTCAATACTATTTTTTGTCTTCGCGAAGCATTAATACAGTTTTTGGAGCGCCTTTTCAAAAATATTTTAGATTGATGAGGTAAATCAATTTCCCCATTGATATACTTGATTGTTTCAATTTATTTTAGGTGTTTGACACAGAAATAATTTCTCTGCAAGATTATATGTAAAGTTTTAAAAATCATCAATTTTCAAAGTTCGCAGTTTTTACACGACATCAAAACATTCCTAATTCTTCATTTTGACATGATATAATTAATGTTTCTCAAAATGTTTTTAGAATGTTAAATTTAAGATGTAAATTTAAGATGTCCTACAAGATGTAAATAATATGTGTTGTTGGGCTAGAACTGATTTCTAGACCCAAAACTCTAATTGTGACTAAGGTGCGTAGGTACATAGCACGGAAATAGCAATAAGTCCAGTTAAATAGAAAAATACACCAAATAAACAATATTACTTAAAAGGAAAAATAACAAAAAAAATAAACACAGAAATTAAATAAAATGATACAAATGCAAGAAGTAATGCAAGAAACTAACTCAAAAACAGCAAAGAAACACAAAATTACAAAAAACAGACTCGAATAGATTAGAAAGATGGTAAAACATCGAAAAATTCTAGAAAATCCCAGAACATTTCATAAGAATGGTGATAACCATCATAAAAGCCATCTAAAGCAATAAAGTCAGAAAAATAAATAAATTAGTAATAAAAATAAAAATTCTTAAAAAGAAATTAGGAAAAACATCATCAAAATAAAAATTAAATTAAAAGTAATATGGAATGTTCTGGAACCGTTCCAAATCCATCATGGAGGTAAATTTAGCAAGAAATAATTAGAAAATAAAAATTTAAAAATAAAAATTATGGCGCAAAAATTGTCATTAAAAATATCAAAAATAGAAAATTCTAGAATAAAAAGAATTCGAGTTTGTTTTAATGCATCAATACATACACGTGTATTTGCACACACAAAATTAGGTATATATACCAACGCATTTTAGTCACAATTTACTCTTTATGCCAAAAAGTTTTCTTCGACACCAGAAAATCGATAGTAAGGGAAAGTTTATTGTATTGTTAATTCATGTATAATTATATGTTTATTTCAAATCACCGAATATTATGATGCTAATTTATGCTTACTTATTGAATTTTTTTTAAATTTTATTTTATGTACATTTAAGCAAGAGTGATCATCGTCGTCTTAAAAGTATTTTGCTCACGACGGTGACCAGCCTTGCTTCCAATTTAATAAGATCTCATGCACCACATTTGGGTCTACGACCCCACACGCACTAAAATCACACTTTTCTCATAACCAGAGGTCGCCACGAACTATTGGTGTTCAACCATGAGTAGGGCGGGTAAATCCATCTTGGTAGTTGGTATAGTCATAGGGACTATGCGGACGAAACAATTTCTGGGATACTAATCGCGGGTAAATAACACAATAGGGCCTATCGTACCGTATTCAGTTGAATCGGGAAAGTAGGTAAATTTTAATTAATTTGACGTAAAATGAACACCCAACTATACTATAGGAGACACAACATTAGGAAAATCTAAACGGGAAATATCCCAGACTTAATATTCTACAAAACACTCTAGTGGTCGGTTAATTGCACGAAATAGTTCAAATATTTAATATGCTCAATATCGAATATTATTAATATACTATAATTGATGCTATCTATAATTATGTTTAATCGAAAGTTTAATGATTAAAATCCCGAATCTAGATCGAGTTCAATAAATCCAAGACATTGTGTAATGATACTTTAATTTTTATGAATTTAACACCCCTGAAAATGTTGTTAAACGAACTTTATATAATGTCATCAAAAATTAATTGGAAATACAATACGGTGGGTCTATCATATTTTCCTTATACGGCCTCCAAAAATTCATATTTAAAGAATCCTAGCCGGAATTTAACAGCCCAAAGGCATTTTTCACATTAGCATGTAGATTTTGGCACTTGCTAAAATATAATCCTTATTGGGTAGCCATTTGACTAATTATAAAATGATTCTTAAATTATTTCGTAAAATTTCTTATGTTTATTGTCATACATAGTATAACCGGTTATATAAATACTTTAAAAATGAAATATGACCCTTATTTCGTGTCTATTTGAATAATTATAAAATAATGCTTAAATTATTTCAAAATTTTTCTATGTTTATTGTCATACCTTTTATACCCCGGTTATATAACTACTTTAAAAAATATATATAATATATAATCCTTAAAAATATATAATAATCCTTATTTTGTGTCTACACCTAATTCTGTTTTTACGCGATAGATACGTTCATATAAAAATGGAGGATTGGTTCTTCATTTCCAAAATCAACTAAAATAATGTGATTAAAGTATACAAATTCATGGTTTTTACGTGTTTTATACACTTTTTATTTATTTAAATATATATTTATGAATAAAATAACGACAAACGAAAAAAATACTAATTTAACAAAAAAAATTCATTATTTAACAAAAAAATCACAAAAAATTCATTTCAGTAAAACAGAAAGTGGCAAAATATATCATTAAACATATTTTTTAATTGCTGTCACTTCCTGATGATATACGTATTCGTTTACGTGAGACTTGAACGCCACAATCACTGTCATCACTAGAAATATTTTCCACTTCATTTTCATGTTGAAGTGGTGTTGATGTTTTAGCGGTTCTAGTCAAAAATTCAGTAATCAATTGTTGTGGTCTGGGTTTGATAATGCTGTTATGTAATTCGCGATAATTTCCCATTAATAATTTCACGTCACGTTGAAATTTCCGAGCTCTTTCCTCAATAGGATCATGCTTGCCAAAATGATCGCTTAATTTAGCTGCTAGTTGAAGTCCTTCTTTAATTAGATCTGCGGTGAGGGTAGGAACCTCTACGTCGTCATCTTCGCTAATTTCTTGCACATCGGGTGTCTCAAGCGCAAAAGCAATGATTTCATCACTGCTAAGTACCGTATCCACTAATAGTTATTCTATATCTGCAGACGATAGATCATCAAAACCTTCTCCACCTACTTCATGAGCTAAGGCTATGATATTGCTAAACTCGACTGCATTAGAAGGTATCGTATCTTTATTTTTGACGCATTCCGGCCAAAGGGACTTCCAACATGCGTTTAAAGTTGATGGTTTTAGTTCGGATAGCGCTAATCCAGCATGTTTGATGCAGTCATTAATAGAAAATTTCTTCCACGCGTCCATAACTTTTAAATTGTCATCATTCATTAATTGATCTAAAATATACCAGAATGTTTGCTTAACATAATAGGTTTTAAAGGTTGCTATAATTCCTTGATCCAGTGGTTGTATCAACGAAGTAGTATTGGGTGGCAAAAAACAAAATTCGACATTTGGATGCTCCATATGGGGATGACCTGGTGCGTTGTCTATAATCAACAGAACCTTGAATTCAAGACCTTTATCGCTCATATAGCGGCGAACTTCTGGGTAAAATATTTTTGAGGAACCACTCCTTAAAAGTCTCAGTTGTCACCCAAGCTTTTTTATTAGCTGTCCAGTGAACTGGCAATGTACTGAAATTTACACCTTTCATTGAAAGTGGTTTTAGAGCTCGATTTACAAGTAAAGGTTTTAGCATTCGATCTCCTGAAACGTTAGAACAAAATAAAAAGGTCACACTATCCTTGGCTACTTTAAACCCACTTGCAATTTTTTGGGATTTAGCTACGTATGTTCTGCTCGGCATTCGTTTCCAGAAAAGGCCGGTTTCATCTGCATTCCATACCTGATCAGCAGTGTAGCTTCTTCAATTATTTTAGCCAATTTTTGGGGAAATTCTTTGGCTGCTACCTCATCTGCAGATGCAATTTCACCCCTAATGTTTATATTATGCAGCGCGTGCCTTTGCAGATAACCTGTCATCCAACCTGTACTTGCAGAAAATTCAAATTTTTTATCTCTCTGGCCTGATGTTTGTGGTTCCATTTCTTTCATCTGCTTATAGATCCGTAATGCCATCTGCTTTATGCCATTTCCGTCAACTGGTATTCGTTTTTGTGAGCAATCCTCCATCCATATTACAAGAGCCTTCTCCATTTTCTATTTTACAATGTCTTTTGTGTATGATGATGTATGATCACTCATATTTGTTCCAGCAATCACAGATTTTCTGATAGCTTCTTCATTTTTTTTATTGTTCTTATGATAGATTCTTTTAAATTAAAATATTTTCCTACAGAAGTGGCACCTTCTCCAGTGGCTAGTCTATCCAAAATTTTGATTTTAACTTCCAAAGAAATAGCTTTTCTATTCGTTTGTTTTTTAGCTGACATTGTTTATTGTAATGAGGTCCCTATAAAAATAATTTATTTGCAGGTAATAAATAAATGCACTTCAAATTATAAATTACCGTTAATTGAATTCAGGAATTGTATAAATCTCTTGGTAAAATCTTCAAACGCAATTGATACCAAATTTGGATTGGTATTTTATACTAAAACACCTATTATAACACCTATTATCGAATAACTTAAAAAATTCAAATGTTTTAGAAAAATAAAGGTGTTCATTTTCAAATTCATAATAACGCATAAACATTTTATTGCAGCATAATAACAATTTTTCCGTGTCCATACCAGGAGATAATGTCCTCATTGAACAACCTAATGGTCGCATCTCGGTTGATTGGGTAGAAAACTGCTTCATATCCGCAACAGAACGACTTATTATGTCGCAAGGCATTTCATATCCATGTTTATATCTAAATCGAGCTGCTTCCATTTGTGCACGACATACTTGAGATCGATAATCAGGGATCATACCAGTCATAACACCTCCAGTACTTTCAGTAATATTAAACCATCTTGTAGCTGAACTCTTCTCAATCATTTTATCTGGAACCTGTCTTTGTGTAGCTACACATAAATTTGATCTCATATTATTCCTTTCTGAACACAAAACAATATCGATTCGGCCATTTTGATCAGGTACAGATTGAACTAATTGCCGGTCTCGAGATAATGTGATTAGAGAGAATCCATTACCCAGAATTTTAATAGATTTGATAGATCTGATAACATCGTCTTTACAAATAGTTTCTATTTCCATTTTGCTGCGGGTTCTATTCAACCTTGCCACTAAATCATCGAGATCCATCAATCCCCCGTTATATTTAGATGTTGCCATTGTAACTTTCAATAAATTCAAAACCAATCCAATTCCATACCATTAACACCATTAATCAAAATCGATAAAAAATCTAAAACTAAAAGATCACACAAAAACTAACTAAATAAATTGATACCTATTGCTCGCGTCTGTGTGAGCACACAAGCCAAAACAAAGAAAAGAAAAGCGCACACAGACGCGACACACCAACAACCCTACCCAAAAAATTACATTGCTCGCGTCTGTGTGCGCACACAAATTCATCACACAATACATCGCGCACACAGATGCGCATTGAGCTAATACACCTAAATCCACAATATAAAAGTTTCTATAATCTAAAAAAAATCGATAAAATTATATTATAGCAACACACAAACTTACCTGTGTGCAAAAATTTAATGTTCCGAATGTTAAAAGTTTTATTATAGGAATTGAGAAAGTGACAGAAAAATAATTTTACATACAAACACAGCACACATAATATAAAATACATGCAAATTTAATATAGCTTTTTTTATTCCGAAAGTAGAGTCATTAACATACTGTTAACATATCATTAATTTAAAATTACTAAAATTCATGGCTGAAAAAAATTTGGATTTTGAATCTGACAACTCAACTTTGAGTTTTCGAGAAATGGACGACAAAACATCGTAAGATGTATTTATAAAATATTTTTGAAGTTAATATTTCTTTAGATTTTCAGATATTTCTTTGGAAACACTTCCATTTTGCGAAGGTGAAGATCTGACAATGTAAGAATTTTTTTATTTAATTACAAATAATTAAAATATTTTACAGCATATCAGATATTTCTAGTCAAACGCCTTTGTGTGAAGATATTCAACAAGTTCCATCGACATCTTTGGAATTGAAGAAAAATATTCGAAAATCGTAAATTTTAATAACTTATTTTAAAAAAATATTTTCAAAGAATTTCAGAAAATGACAAAATCCGTCTCATCAATGCATATGAAAATGGAGAAAATTATAAAGATTTTGGAAGATTACTGGGAATCTCCAAAAAATCGATTGGAACCATTATTTCTTAAAAAAATTAATGTGTTTGGTGATTATTTTATTTCCTTTTAGTTCAAAATATATATAACTTACATTTTATTGAAATAATTCCAAATTCATAACATATCATAAAATACCTAAAAAAGCACCTGAAATTTAATTATCAATATATTATAAATATATTATAAATGCTGATTACAAGTAATATTTAAGAGCTTGAATAATGATCTCATAATTATATGAAATCAAAATTCAAGTCTTAAAATATACTTAAATTTAAAAAACTTACTTCTAAAATCGTATTGAATTGATTGAAAAAATTGAATTGAAAATCAAAAAATGAAATAAACTCTCTCATAAATGGTGAGTCATCGACTGATGAACACACCAACATGTATTATAGAGACTTTTAACATGTGGAAACGGGTGTAATTCACCAAAAGGTACATGTGAATGTAAATATTTTAGTTTACTCACCTCAGAATTTTGATTATTGTACATACATTAAAATAGAAATTGTTTTAAACCTAAACTACAAATTAGCAGTACATGTACATACATGTTTTTTCTTGTTAAAAAATGAATTTTTTTGAATCGCGTTAAATCAAATTCGCGTAAAAACAGAATTAGGTGTAGTAAAATTTAGCCAATACGATTGTCGGCCACAGGGAAAGGCTTTGTCGATGAAGAGTTTTATTGATCTGAATTAAGAGTCTCAATATCTCTTCGTCGGCCAAGTCGTTCTTGAGGGCTCGTTCGACTATTGTAAAAATTTGTTTTCTAATTTTACCTTTCAGTTTTTCAGGTAGACATTACGGTAAACTGGGATGAATGGTATTCTTATGTTTTCGGATGTTCCTTGTTAGTGGTAGCTAAGAAAATTTGTCTGAAAGTCGACGGGTAGTAAGCTTAATCGTTAAAATTCAAGTTATCTATTTCAGTATACTCAGTATACCCTAATATGGATGACACCAATGACGCTAGCCTGGTAGTGACAAAACTACCAGTATGATAAAGGTAATAATGATAGCAATACTAATAACGATAATATCAAAATTTCTTGTGGGAGTATTAATGATCCTAACAATCGTAATGCTAACACCAATAATGACAACATTAATAATGATAATGGTAATAATAACAATAATGACAATAAATTAATAACGATAATAATGGTGAATGTAGATTGGTGTTGTCTGAAATTGCCATATGCCGATAGTTAGGGTTTACTTACGAAAATTTCAATTTATTTTGATCAACGAATATATACGAATATGATCTATTCTGTTAGACTTGGGCTAATTACCGGCTATCCAAGTTGGGAAGGGGCCTTCGTCAAAATTGAAATTTATGTTTTTTTTATATAACATTAGTTTAGTGCATATTGTGTAGGCCACTTCAAGGTAGGTAGATGACGGTAGATGACTATGTAAATGTGAGGGGGGTCATTTATAAAAATTACAATTTACGTTTTTATATATAATGTAAACATAATCTATATCGTAACAAACTAATTCAGGGTATTTAGACGATGATTAGTGGTTGCAGAATTTTAGGGGGTCATTTAGAAAATTCACAATTTATATTTTATATATCTTGTAAATATATATCATATATCTTGTATTTTATATATCTTAAACCATTATATATCTTGTAACAAGCTAATTTAGGGTATTTAGATGATGATTTTAGGGAGGTAATTAATAAAATTTTCGTCATTGATACGATTTATAAACTATAAATTTGGTATAATATGAATTCAATATACTTTATAATTTATATACTGATGAAACTAAATTAATACTTTTATTTTTATTTATAATTCATATTTTATGTGTATCGCGATTATAATTTACATTTCCACGAGATCGAGTGTGTAGGTTATGATTTAGGGGAAGGGTTATGGTTTTGTAATTTGAATATTCAAAGGTACTATAGGTTTACAAGTTATGATTTAGGAATAGTATAATTTCGGCATGAGGAAGGTACGCGAGTTATATTTTTAAGTACCATCTAAACTTATAGTTTATGATTTAGTAATAATATAGGTTCATGAGTTAGATCTTTGATTATAATATAAATTCATACTTTATAATTTAGAAATAATATGACTTATAACATAGATTGATACTTTATAATTGGAATACTTGAATTTATACATTATATTTTATAATATAAATTTGTACTTTATAATTCAGGGGTCATATATTTATAAGTTATATTTTGGTATTATGTAAATTTATACTTTATAATTTAAGAAAAATAAGAATATATGATTCAGGTTTTTGGGTATAAATATAAATTGATACTTTATAATTTAAGAATAATAAGAATATATATATATTATGTTTTTGGGTATAATATAAATTTATACTTTATAATTTAAGAATAATAAGAATATATAAATTATAATTTTGGGTATAATATATATTTACACTTTATAGTTTATATTTTTATGAAATTAAATTTATATTTTATACTTATACTTTATATTTTTATAATTTACAATTTATTTTTTCTTCACGAAATGAAATTCATAATTTATACTCTACACTTTTATAATTAATTGTAATTCATACTTTTATGAGATCGAGTTCATAATTTATTTTTTATATTTTTAAGAAATGGAATTTATAATTTTTACGTTACACTTTTAATTGAGTTTTATACAAAGTCGAGTTTATAGCTTATGATTGTCTAAAGTTATTAAAACACAGAATTTGAAAATATAAAATTATATTGGAGATTTTAATATATAAATAAGTTTACTACTTTTAGTTTATTTTAAAAATTAAATTTTAGTATTATTTTTAATAATGGTTATAACAAATGGTTATTGCCGAGCCAATCTTTCGTTTGACATTTTCTCCTACGTGTTTGCTTCGGCTGTCACCCATAATGGTCCAACGAATCCAGATAATTAATGGCCCTACCGGTCTTCCTACGCGCGCTATCTTCTCCTTACTCTTTTCTCATTAATCATTGTGTCAAGCTAATTGGCCCAAATCTTCCTTTTGTTTGCCTTTCTTCTTGTTTACCCAGCTCGGGTTTCCTTTATCTCTCGGGTTCTCCATTGGCTCGGGTTTCCCATTAGCTCAGATTTTCCATTAGCCAATTAATTAATTAAATAACGTTTTCTGTTTTCATACATTTGAATGTTTTTCGACCCTTCCTAACCATTTTCTGATAAATCCCTAACCATCATCTTGTTGACCATTATCTAATCTATACCTGTCCCGTTTTTCCCATTCGATTTCGATGATTTTTTCATTTATTGATTTTTCTCGGATTTCCTGATTCTCGCCTTTCGTAATTGCTTTTTGCATTTTCTAATACTGTTTTCATCACACTTTCCTTTACTATTGATTCTGTGCACGATCCCGCTTTTATTTGTCTTTTTTTCTTCGCTTACTTTCTATTTGAATTATTATCCTAAATTTTATTTAAATTTTTAATTTTTATTTACAGACCTCAACATTATTATTATTATTATTATTATTATTATCATTATTATTATTTTTATAATTATTGTCATAATTAAATAAATTAATATTTTATTTTTGCATCTACATAAAATTTCTCGTTTCTTGATTCAATTTGTTGATCAACTGCCAAGAATTAAAAATACATCCAATGATGCATTTGCTCGTCCAATGAGCACGCACTAATTACGTAGAGTTTATTTATAGAATATTATTAGGTATATATAGCGATAACATAGCCATGCATTTACAAATTTTATTACCATGCCTCCTGAAAAATATGACTAGTAAGTTTTTATTTTATACGTGATGATGTGATTAAATGTCTGTAATTATTTAGCACGGAAAATTTCCGAAATTCTCAGAGCAGATCAATATTCTTCATTAATTGGAATCGACAATTGTCTCAAAATTTTAAATGCACACTTTGCAATAACGTTTTTATAGAACCAATTCAAACCGAATGTGGATGCCGGTTTTGTTATAATTGTATAGAAAACTATTTCAATAATTCAAATTCAAGTTGTCCGAATTGTGCGTTCCAAATAAGCAGTAATAATTTCATCAGGGACAAAGCCGTTGAAAAAGAAATATTTAATCTTCAAATCAAGTGTCCTGTTGAGATATGTGATGAAATTTTTTTATTGAAAGAACTAAAAAATCACTCTGGAATTTGTCTGTATAGAAATGAGAAATGTGATCAGTGTCAGCAATTGTATCAATACAAATTCAGAGAACAGCACATCAATAAGCTATGTGAGCAACGAATTGTCACATGTGAAGATTGTCAGCAGCACATGACGATGAATGATTATGAAAATAAACATAGAAATATTGAAATGGGAATGGATAGTTTGTGTGATAAATGGATTAATGTTTGTCCACAAAATTGTTCTAATGAGGATAAAGTTGTCATAAAAATGCATTTAAAGGAGTGTCCAAACAATCAAGTGAATTGTCCGAATAATAATATTGGATGTACCACTAGGGCTCCAGTAAATGAAATCAACAAACATTTAGAGATTGAATCTTTTCAACATCAAAATTTTCTGATCGATGAAATAGTGCGATTGAGAACGGAAAATAATAACTTGAAAGAGTCACTAGAATCGGCAAATCAATCATTACATGAAGAAGTCCAATCTGTTAAAGTGATAAATAAAGAACTATTAAAGATCGTAGAAAAACTTCAGAAACATTTATCTGAAAACGACTCAATCATGGGAAATATAAAGTCAGAAATGGAAAAACAAAAACAATTAATTGTTAGCTCTTCAATCAATTGTGAAAATAAACTCAGTTTCGTCAATGGTGAATTGATTTGGAATATTGAAAATATCAGACAAAAGATCAACGATGCCAAATCTGGAAATCAGGTACAGATTATTAGTGAGCCATTTTACAGCAACATACCCGGGTACAGATTACGACTTAAAGTGTATCCAAATGGCGACGGTCGGGGTAAAGATAAATATTTGTCGATTTATTTCATGATTGTTAAAGGAGAATATGATAATGAAATAGAGTGGCCATTTCGACAGGAAGTTTCATTGAGTATTTTAAGCAGTAAACGTGAACGACAGAACATTATATTAAAAATGAAACCAGATGATAATGCTGCGTGCTATAGTAAACCAATAAACGATTCTAATGTTGGAGCAGGTCAACCAGAATTTATCAAACTATCAGAACTGTTGACCAATTTTGATTTTTTGCATGGAACGTCAATAAAATTGGGAATCAAAGTTCAAACTACAACTTAATTTTTCAATATTATATTTTTGAGAGAACCTATTATATTTTTATTTACAAATTCTTTACAGTTTTTTTTAAATATAACAGTTTACAAGTTATTATCTTATAATATATTTTACGTACTAATAATTAATTGGAAGGGGGCGGTGAACTTCAGTTTTGAGGATGAATAATATTCATTAGGTTTAATAATAGGTATTGTTGGAAAATTGCGGCAAGTATATAACGATATTTTCATAAAAGAAGGATACACCCACATGTTAAAATACCATTACTCGCTCTAAGAAACCAATAAAATTTCTAGTAGATTTTAAAACGTGACGTAAAACTGGAATTTAATCACATGTACTTCTAGGTGTTGGGCTAAAGAGTTAGACTTAAACTAAAAATAAAATAATACAACAGTAAGAAAAGGAGTAATCAATAAATAATCAACAATACCGTAAAAACAAAATGAATAAATTCGTTAAAAAATAAAATAGACATAACAGAAAAACAAATAATAGGAATAAATAATAGAATTAAAAGTAGGATTAAAACAATTAGGAAAACATGTAAATACAGACAAAAGTGGAAAATAGCATCAAATGAATACAAATATTTAGAAAATTAATAAAATAAAAACAAAAACCCGAAAAAACCAGACCAAACTAACAAAAATACATCAATTTTAATTAAATTAATTAATTTTGCGACACCTCGATTTTGATTGGTCCGCAAATTTGACAATAGACTATATAAGTAAGACATTAAAATGAAAATTCCAATGTTCAATTTACAAAATTTAGAAATACACATCCAATCACTATATTTCATTTTACTCTAAGATCATTGAGGTGAAAACACTTGATAAACTTCGAGGATATCAACACTGATAAAACGCAATTAAATTTCGGCCAACAGAATCACTCGGGAAACCCAACTTATATTCAAGAATCACAAATATCAACCAAGCAGCGCCGGATCTAGCCACTTGGGGGCCCAGGTGCAAGAAGCGATTTTGATTTTGGGGCCCTCTTCCATTCATTTAAAAAAAATTATTCTTCTAATAAAATAAAATAACAATAAGTTTTAATTAATACAATAACATGATTTATTTATTTTACTTTTATTATTCACAGCTATTAAAAAAATACTTGATTTTTTTTAAATATAATTAGCTTTTAAGAGAAAAAATAATTATTTATTTATATTAATATAATTAAACAACAAAAAAATATATAACGAAAAAAAACATAAAAAAAATTGCACTTAAAATTCATTTGCAACTTGATGAACTTTTGTAAATAGTATAGAAATTTATTTAAGATAAAAATCCAAAATAAAAATACGAAAAACATAACTCTTATTTAAGCCTCCTTGCCTTTTCTTCCGCAAAAACAGATATCAATTTGCAACAAACAGTGATGCTAGATCTAATTTAAAAATTTCCCTACCCATTACACATTGAATCGAAGAATTTTCTTTGCTATATTTTCATACAGCTGCAGAAATATTACAACAACCATTTTCGAAAAAAAGTAATGTCTTTTTTGGAAAAATAATTTTATCTTTTTTTTAATTTTTGTCAAAAAAAAAATTATAAAAAATGGAAAATGAGTGCAATTTTTTTTAAAAATATAAATAAAAAAAGTGGAAAGATAAAAGTGTTTGGCGGGGCCCTTTTGAGAGGGGGCCCGGGTGCATCGCATCCTTTGCACCCCCCATAGATCCGGCTCTGCAACCAAGGAAACGAATCGAAGGAAATTTTGGTAAATATTGATTACCGTTTATGTCAAATTTTCTTTATATGATTAATTATAATTCTTAAATTTAATAATGTAATTTTAAAGGTTCGTTTTCCTCTTTATTTTATTATTGTTATTGGAGAAAGTAAAGTTTAGATAATAAAATTTAATAATGAAATAAGTTATGCTTTGTTTGTTTTGAATGAATTTGTTTGAAAGAATATTTATTAAAAATTTTTTAATAATAACTATTTTATTATAACCATTTTATTGAATCAAACAAGAAAAACGATAAATGACGGCACTGGTATCCAGAAGGCCACAGCTTGAGGGGCACCAGTTGTTCCTCTGGCCAGTAGGTTGAATGGCATTTCAGAGTCGTAGTGGAATTGATAGGGTTATCTTGTGGGGGTTTCTCCACTGATCTGCAGCCACAGGAAAATGATGTTGCAACTTCATCTGAAGGTAAAAATTAGAGAGATTGAAATAACAAAAGTGAAACTACATTTTCTTACCAAGAAGTTTAAAGCACTCGTAATGACTAAGGAAGTCCGTACTCCGTTACTCTTCACCATCAAGAAACAAATTCCACTTTTCGTAAATCATAGAAAATTCCGGAAATCGTGTATTTCATTAGATAGTTTGAGTAATTGGTACATGGAAATTAATTTTTGAAATCCGATCGTATGAATATTGAGTGAGGAAAATAGCTCCTCCAGTAAAGTTGGTGTAAGGAGTGGGCGAAACGAAACAATAACCACATTTCAGGACTTGCAATGTACAATACATAGATCATACAGCATCATCTTCTAGCTCAGTACTTAGCTAATAAATGCCAACTGAATAAATTCCAATACCGTCAAATTTGATCCGATCTTTGACTTAATACTCTACACCACGCATTAGACAGAGATTAGATATTTTTGCCAATTGAAAATTTCCGTTTTGATAGTAGACGATTAAGGATAGGAACGTAACTCTCCCGTACCTTCACCACTACCACTAATTCAGAATTAGAAATATATGATATGGAAATAAAATATCTAATGGGTTAGGATGAGAACAATGCCAACTAGAAAATAAAGAATCGCAGATGAGACGTAATGTTAAAGTGTATGATAGATCAGACTCCAAATCTGAAACAAGTTTTGTGTGCCATAAATAAAGAAAACATCGAGATTAATGGAGAAATTGATAGGTTAATCCATTACATAAAATGAATGCAAATATGAAGAGATATTTAAAAATCTATTAGACTATTCTAAAGATATTTAAAAATAAAGACAAACTTATAGTTCGTGGTGATTGGTTATATTAATTAGAAATGTGAATTTATCGAGAAGTGGTACCTGTGGATAAACGAAGAGACAATAAGCAAATATCATTCCCAATTGGAACATGTTGGAATTGAAAAATCTTTCAGAGCAATTAAAAACAAATACTTTTGTCCAGATATACTAACAGATACATAAGAAAGTATATTGATGTCCAAAGTTTGTCAGGATTCGAAAGATACAAGACGAAGAATAAGAGCACCACTCCATGGTAATCATGGGACCATTGATGATGACAGCTCATTGGAACAAGTTTATTTTGGGTATTATTGACTATTTCTCGAAGTATGCATGCCTTATAACAATTAGATATATATTTCTGCTGAAACAGTAATAAAATAATTTTGGGAACAGAGGATTACTAAATTTGGTTATCCAAAATATGTGCATTCATACAGTGGATCATTATTTTGGCGCTGACTATTCGCATTCAATTCCTTTCTTACGGGAAAAAAAGTACTAGCCGGGGAAGATCTAGTGGATCCGTCATCGTCAATAAAAGGAACTTGGATCATGAAACAAACTTCGAAATTTATATCTAGATATGAAAGAGATTGCCAAGAAACCTTAACCAGACACTAACATCTCAATAAAATGTTGTTTATTTAACCATGCAATGCAAACCTCAAGTGTAGATACAACCAAAGCTCATGCTTAGTTATGTTATTCTGAATCCTTTAAAGAGTTTAGTTTGTGCTTTCAGGAATGCAAAAATTAAAATCAAAGTATTGAAAGGTAATTTTTTTTAAAAAATGATTATTTTATTTCCGTACAAATTTTAGGAACCAATTAGATATGACAACTGGGGACCTCCGGCAGAAAAATTCAACTTAATATATTTTATATTCCATCAATTGGATTGTCAGATTGAAATGCACAGAAGAAAAACAAAAAAATATTTATTAATTTTAATCGAAACAATGCACGAAAAACAAATCATGCGATTTTAATAACGAAAATAATATTAAATATGTTAATTAAATATGTTAACTAAAAGCTAATATAAAATTATTAATTCCAAAGCAAATCGAATAAACAAGAACCAATCAATTTATTTAATTTTCCTGGCACTCTGCAAAAACGCGTTGCCATGACGCAACGAATCACTATCGGATCTCATCTCAAATCGGATCCTGATCGATCCCGAATGAACGAAATCATCAGAATCGATCAATTTCCCAAGATTCACAAATTCTGGTTGACCGGCCCCCAAATTAAATTCATTTAGCGGCCGTCCGTAGCAAATCATATTGCTATCCGGTTTCATGAGAATCGATATGCTCTGCACAAGTGCGTTGCTGCTAATTAGACTCAAATTCACTTTCTCACTGAATGGCCACCTGAGCTCATCGTCGAATTCGCCCTTGATTATTATGAAATAGATGGAAAGAAATCGGTTTTTACCCTGGCCATCGCCGTTCGGGTAGACTTTCAAACTGAATCGATACCCAGGCTGGTGGAGATAGAAAGGCTTGCTGGTAATTTGCGTGTCCAATCCCGATTTGGCATCGGTAATTCTCTGTCGAACATTCTTCACTGTCCAGATACAAACTCCGCCCACAACCGACACGTCTTCATCGCTATTTATTCCTCCAAATTGTTCCTTGTACAAATTGATTTCTGATTTGATAGATTCAATTTGGTTCTCATTTCTTCTCATTTCAACTCGTAAGCTTTCCATTTGCTTTTTCAATTGATAATTTTCTTCTTTGACTTCGACGATTTCTTGCTCTAATTTTCCATTTTTTGCAGTTAAATTCAAAATTCCATTCATCATAATTGTCATGTGACCGATATTATCAATCGACAAATGCTTCGAGATATCCACCTGATTTCCTACAAATTTACATCCAAATTCATAAAGGAAGCATTTCGTAACTTTATTTGGGCAATCATTTAAATGATTTCTGATATTATTATGAATTTCACTGTTGCATTCATAAGGACATTTTCCACTCAGATTTTCACATAATTTATCTGTGCATTCATTATTGATGTTGATATGGATGGTTTGGTATTCATGTCTTACCATTTCCAGCCCACATTTACTGCATTTACATATACCATTTACGCATTCTTCTTGTAAATGAATTTCTTTCATGTGCTTAGGATATGTTTGAGGACATTTATCACAGTTCTCCAGACGCCATTTACATATCTTCAAATGGTCGTCTAAAATTTTAAATTGCCCGATATGATCACATCCATTATTTATACATCGGATTTCTAAATTTGATATTTCCCGATCGATTGCACGATCCTTAATAATGTTATTTGGGATTTCGATTTGACAGGTAGGACAAATATTTCCACACGAAGAAAAAGTGTTTGTTAATACAGCTAAAGCAAAAACGGCAACCACATTGAGTTTGAGATGGATCAATTAGGATTTCGTGACATTTTGAACATATAAATCTTGGATATTCGACTTTGATATTTTTTATAAAATATTCCGTTCTTTTATCAAATGAAGCCAACTGAATTCTACTAATGAATTTTAAAATCAAAAATATTTTTCAAATTTCGTTAAAGAAAAATTTTTAAATACAAAATTTATAATTTAGAAAACTAACTTGTTTTTAAACATTTATTTTATAATATTTTTAAATTTGATATAATTAGCTTTTAAATTTAAAAATATTTTTTTTAATTTGATATAATCATAAATTATAAGATTAACTTTATTTCCGTTGACTAAACAACAAAAATAGTTTAGAAAAACAAGTTTCACACATATATAATAACTTTCTTTGTGATTTCGATTAATTTAGTAACTACAAAGGACTTTTCATAAATTTGTGATTAAATTCCAGTTTTACGTCACGTTTTAAAATCTACTGGAAATTTTATTGGTTTCTTAGAGCGAGTAATGGTATTTTAACATGTGGGTGTATCTTTCTTTTATGAAAAT
The DNA here is from genome assembly GCA_959609185.1 of Schmidtea polychroa. NCBI lineage: Eukaryota > Metazoa > Platyhelminthes > Tricladida > Dugesiidae > Schmidtea > Schmidtea polychroa. Next base: position 14,564 of record CAUHTR010001572.1, on the reverse strand, counting down.
ATCGTTATTTACTTGCCGCAATTTTCCAACAATACCTATTATTAAACCTAATGACTATTATTCATCCTCAAAACTGAAGTTCATCCGCCCTCTTCCAATTAATTATTAGTACGTAAAATATATTATAAGATAATAACTTGAAAACTGTTATATTTAAAAAAAAAACTGTAAAGAATTTGTAAATAAAAATATAATAAGGTTCTCTCAAAAATATAATATTGAAAAATTAAGTTGTAGTTTGAACTTTGATTCCCAATTTTATTGACGTTCCATGCAAAAAATCAAAATTGGTCAACAGTTCTGATAGTTTGATAAATTCTGGTTGACCGGCTCCAACATTAGAATCGTTTATTGGTTTACTATAGCACGCAGCATTATCATCTGGTTTCATTTTTAATATAATGTTCTGTCGTTCACGTTTACTGCTTAAAATACTCAATGAAACTTTCTGTCGAAACGGCCACTCCTATTTCATTATCATATTCTCCTTTAACAATCATGAAATAAACGGACAAATATTTATCTTTACCCCGACCGTCGCCATTCGGGTACACTTTAAGTCGTAATCTGTACCCGGGTATGTTGCTGTAAAATGGCTCACTAATAATCTGTACCTGATTTCCAGATTTGGCATCGTTGATCTTTTGTCTGATATTTTCAATATTCCAAATCAATTCACCATTGACGAAACTGAGTTTATTTTCACAATTGATTGAAGAGCTAACAATTAATTGTTTTTGTTTTTCCATTTCTGACTTTATATTTCCCATGATTGAGTCGTTTTCAGATAAATGTTTCTGAAGTTTTTCTACGATCTTTAATAGTTCTTTATTTATCACTTTAACAGATTGGACTTCTTCATGTAATGATTGATTTGCCGATTCTAGTGACTCTTTCAAGTTATTATTTTCCGTTCTCAATCGCACTATTTCATCGATCAGAAAATTTTGATGTTGAAAAGATTCAATCTCTAAATGTTTGTTGATTTCATTTACTGGAGCCCTAGTGGTACATCCAATATCATTATACGGACAATTTACTTGATTGTTTGGACACTCCTTTAAATGCATTTTTATGAGAACTTTATCCTCATTAGAACAATTTTGTGGACAAACATTAATCCATTTATCACACAAACTATCCATTCCCATTTCAATATTTCTGTGTTTATTTTCATAATCATTCATCGTCATGTGCTGCTGACAATCTTCACATGTGACAATTCGTTGCTCACATAGCTTATTGATGTGCTGCTCTCTGAATTTGTATTGATACAATTGCTGACACTGATCACATTTCTCATTTCTATACAGACAAATTCCAGAGTGATTTTTTAGTTCTTTCAATAAAAAAATTTCATCACATATCTCAACAGGGACACTTGATTTGAAGATTAAATATTTCTTTTTCAACGGCTTTGTCCCTGATGAAATTATTACTGTTTATTTGGAACGCACAATTCGGACAACTTGAATTTGAATTATTGAAATAGTTTTCTATACAATTATAACAAAACCGGCATCCACATTCGGTTTGAATTGGTTCTATAAAAACGTTATTGCAAAGTGTGCATTTGAAATTTTGAGACAATTGTCGATTCCAATTAATGAAGAATATTGATCTGCTCTGAGAATTTCGGAAATTTTCCGTGCTAAATAATTACAGACATTTAATCACATCATCACGTATGAAATAAAAACTTACTAGTCATATTTTTCAGGAGGCATGGTAATAAAATTTGTAAATGCATGGCTATGTCATCGTTATATATACCTAATAATATTCTATAAATAAACTCTACGTAATTAGTGCGTGCTCATTGGACGAGCAAATGCGTCATTGAATGTATTTTTAATTCTTGGCAGTTGATCAACAAATTGAATCAAAAAAGAGAAATTTTATGTAAATGCAAAAATAAAATATTAATTTATTTAATTATGACAATAATGATAAAAATAATAATAATAATAATAATAATAATAATAATAATAATAATAATAATAATAATAATAATAATAATAATAATAATAATAATAATAATAATAATAATAATAATAATAATAATAATAATAATAATAATAATAATAATAATAATAATAATAATAATAATAATAATAATAATAGAAATAGAAATAGATAAACTTAAAAATTAATAATATTTTATTTTGTAAATAAACATTATACAAATGGCTTTTAGCCATATGTATTCCATATAAATAAAATTTAATTTTAAAAATGTTTTAATAAATATAACTAAATCGGACTTGAATACTTTACTGTTAACCCAAACGTTTTTTGGTATTTCCAGATTTATTTAATTTGTATTTGTCATTGATTTATTTTAAATTTTTCTATATATTTAGTTGTTATTGTGTACTGTAGTGAATTGAATCATTTTTAAAATAGTAATTATAATTATTGTAATTTGAATAGATTTAATTTTATTAAGTTTTTTTAATTAATTAAATTAAAAATTTAAATATGAAATTATTTTTAATTATTTACATTTTTCATTTTACATTCAATTTACTTATGTAGCACTTTGTGTTTTTTTCTATTGTAATCATGAATTCCGGGCTCTCAGCAAACAATATACCTTTTAATTTATTAGTAAAACTCGCGAATCGTTCCGACTTGTTTATAGCAATGATATTGGTAATTAATTTAATATTCGTTTGATTATGTGATGATATTATAAATCTCTATTTAGGGTGGTTTTACAGTTGGTGCAATATTTTGATTGGTTTGGGAATTATAATCTTGACATTAGTGGCTTTCGATCGATTGATGGCAATCACTTATCCAACAACCAATAAGTAGGCGATAATAATGTGGTCATATGTAGTGAAACGTTCAACATTGAAGAATACTTACTTGGAAATGAAACATGTTATAATAGTTATAATGAAGATGGGCTACGCCTCGCAATTGATTAGTGTAGAACTACTCCAATTCCTAATTAAACAAAATCAATTTCTGCTATTTGTATATGTGTGGTCTTTACATTGATTTTATTTAGTGGTGTCATAATCCCTTTGCTATTCATATTTGGTAGATTTTCCACTAAAAGATCTATGTCTATCTTCCACCAATACTCTACAACTGACAGATGTTGAATGTTTTGAAATATATTTTGGACATCGTGGGGTGATCAGATATGTGTTTTATCCTCTACCACTCTTATTTTTCAATACAAATTTTTGTGTTGCATTTATTGATTGTTTTGCAGAAATATTGTAAGTAGGAATTATGGAATTCTAGTTTCTTATTGCGAAAATTTGGTTCCGAACTCCATAGCATGACTTAATGAAATTGTAGATTATAAGGTACCAAGAGCTATTGCTGTCATCAAGGCTTAACAATTACATATTAAGGACTGCTTTAATAGGTTTAATTTTTAAATTGATTGTTAACTGTTATTTAATAAATTTTTATATTGGAATATGTGCTGCTAAACTTTTGTCCACCACTATTGATTAGACCAGTGTTTCCCACGGTGGGGAATCACGCCTCAGAAACGCGCTTCAGAGATGGGGACAAGTCAGCAATTATCAGCTATTCAACACATATATTTTTTAATATAATATGCTCATTCAACACTAAATATAATAACGTTATAATTGTTATTTTTTGCATAATGGCAATACTGATTATCGAAGTTTGACAGCTACTTCAAAGAGGCTGGTGGGGCATATGACTTTTGAAAATACTACGGTCGGACATGGTATAAAAAGGTCGGGAAACACTGGATTAGATTCTACATCATATTAAAAATTAACTTTTAATTAACCCAGATAATTAACTTTGCACTTGGTTGAAAATATGATAATTAAATTTATTATTAAAAATAATACTAAAATTTAATTTTTAAAATAAACTAAAAGTAGTAAATTTATTTATATATTAAAATCTTCAATATAATTTTATATTTTCAAATTCTGTGTTTTAATAACTTTAGATAATTAGAGTCACAATAAAAATCTTTTTTTGTTTTACATTTATCATATTTCAAAAACAATGAATCTATTTCGAAGCAAATGTATATTCAACGTGATTAAAAATAATGTCCGAAAATTTTCTTCCGAAACTAATATTGAGAATGATATGGTAATTTTTCATTCATATTTATTAATATACATACTATTTAGCCGACATTTAATATGGATGATCCTTATAAAAAGCCTATGAAAAGATGCATTATTTGTGTAAATGATATTCCTTTGGATTATAAAGTTGTAACTTTAAAAGTTATGATATTTATTTTTAAAAATTAGAATGTTCGATTACTGTCTCAATTTATTTCTCCATTTTCTGGAAGACAATATGATGCTCATATAACTGGATTATGCAATAATATGCATGAAAAAATCAAAATTTTAATTGGAAGGGCTCGAGATTGCGGTATTTAATATTAGAATATTATAATTTCTACTGTGAATTTTATTTAGGTTTAATGGCACATGAAATTAAAGAAACGTTATTTATAGACGATTTAAAAATTATCACAAAAAAAACATAAATATATTGCTTTGATGTTGATTATTATATTTATTAGTTCGAAAACATACTATACTTAAAGAATATGATTTTTTAAAGACATTCAATATTTTGAGCATGATCAATTTAAGCATTATTTTATTGGTTATACTATTTAATCATGATAGAAGTAGCGTGTTTAAGTGTTAAATTATTTAAAACTATCCTAAATTTTATAATTGAGTTTTTTATTTTAATGGATTGAATTTTTATTTGTTCAGAGGGCTGGCTGTCACACCGATCACCAATAACAAGCACTTATTTTAAATATAAATTGTCCATATTTTAAATCTGACAAAGCGGGACAAAATATATAATTTCTAGAAAAAACACATTGTTACATAATTACAAAACAAATATTTATTATAAATACAACAATTCATGTTTACTGTTTAATTGAATGTATATTTTTCACTTAACCCTCTAGCCTCGGGCGTTTTTTTATTTTTCTGTAGAGAATCGCGGCTTTTTATAATAGTTATAAGCAATGTTCCCTCTAAGCCATTAGCAGCAGTGCGCGCAAAGTCAGCTGCGCTGAGCAGCCTTTAAATACAAATGAGCGTCAAAATGCTATAACGTGGTTGTAAGAGTTTTAAAACGACACTACAGAAATATACCGTTATTATGCATCTGGTTATTAACATTGAAAATTTTTAAATATTCAAAATGAACCACATAATAATATTGAGTATCAAAAATTGAATTAAATATACTGCGCTGAAAATAATTTTGCTGCGCGCGCGCACGCGCGCAGCTTAGAGGGAACGTTGGTTATAAGGATTATATTAAAAGGATTTAAAAAGAAAATTTTGGAACAAAGTTGCTTTTTTACATAATGCGGAAACGTGATTGATAACAGTGAAATGATAAAAAAAAATTTCTGGTTTTGGAATATTTTGAAACAGGGTTTCATTTACAAACCAACATTGCAATTCACACCAGGTTCTTGTCTCATCGTATTTTCTTGCCATTAGCATCTTTTTGTGAACAGCATACAGCGCATCTTCTGCGAGGTTCCTTTTTAATTTCAGTTGGAGAAATGTGGGATATGAAGTGCCTTGCAACCAACCTTGTTGTGTTGCTATTTCCTTGTATATTTCGAGATGATGTATGTAGAAATTTCTTAAAAACCTCTTCGAGATCATCCATGCTAAATTCCAAAAAAGTTTTTTGTGTTGGTAACTTTTGGAAAATAATAAATGCATTGAATAGAGATTGATTCAAGAGTTGACGAAACACTTTCTTGTAATACTTCTTCTGTTGCTTTCGAGTGGTCTCGTAATAAGAAAGTTCTGATCAGCCTTGTTAATGCCGCCAATCGTGTTGTTGTAGTCACATATCAATTGAGGTTTTATGATTTAGTCACCTCTCTTTGATCTAACTGTACATAACGATGGGTTGTGAATTGTGTACATACTGTTTTCTTATATTGTCATTTTAGAGCCATAACTTTACTCCTTTGAAAGGCTCCGACTTCTCCTTTCTTAAGAAAAATGCTTCTGGTAGATTGTTTCTATTTACGCTGAACAGTTCCATAAATATCAGTTCTATGTCGTAACAAATAATCAGCAAGTTGCGGAGACGAATAGAAATTGTCAGTGGTTACTCACTGATATTTACTCACTTCATATAATTTTCGCAACTTTGGACATGGATGTGCATTTTGATTGAATGTAGAGTTATCAGAAAAGTGCCAATATCTCATAAGCGGTCTAAATCTGTCTCGTGACATGACATTTGAAAAAAATCGAACATGGATTGATTCCCGTTTCGACCAGTACCATATTTACTCCCGGTTTTGCAGTAAAAGGGAAAGCTGATAGAGCAGGAGGAATATTATTCATATCAATTTCGTTCCATACACTGCAAATTTCGAAATCATTATCATCCACATCTGATTCTTCTTCACTCTCACTATAATTGTTCTCAGAACTACTGTTTTCACGAGTTTGGCGAGTCGATTAACCTAAAACCGTCGATTTTGAACGCCTGTTTTCGGTTTTTTCTTACTTTTCCTCATTTTTTGATATTTTAAAGTATTTAATAAATTTTCTCGGCAAGAAAACTTCTTATCAATGGAAAATAGAAATATTAAATTTTAAATCATTAATTATTAAATATTTACAGTTTAATAATGTCGTCATCAAAGGTATGGAAATATGCAGTAAAAATAAAAAATTCACAAACGAAAGAGTAAAACCTACACACTCGATCTTGTGGAAATGTAAATTATAATCGCGATACACATAAAATATGAATTATAAATAAAAATAAAAGTATAAATTTAGTTTCATCAGTATATAAATTATAAAGTATATTGAATTCATATTATACCAAATTTATAGTTTATAAATCGTATCAATGACGAAAATTTTATTAATGACCCCCCTAAAATTGTGCAACCACTAATCATCGTCTAAATACCCTGAATTAGTTTGTTACGATATGGATTATGTTTACATTATATATAAAAACGTAAATTGTAATTTTTATAAATGACTCCCCTCACATTTACATAGTCATCTACCGTCATCTACCTACCTTGAAGTGGCCTACACAATATGCACTAAACTAATGTTATATATAAAAACATAAACTTGGATAGCCGGTAATTAGCCCAAGTCTGACAGAATAGATCATATTCGTATAATCACCCCAGGTTGATCAAAATAAATTTTTGAAATTTTCGTAAGTAAACCCTAACTATCGGCATATGGCAATTTCAGACAACACCAATCTACATTCACCATTATTATCGTTATTAATTTATTGTCATTATTGTTATTATTACCATTATCATTATTAATGTTGTCATTATTGGTGTTAGCATTACGATTGTTAGGATCATTAATACTCCCACAAGAAATTTTGATATTATCGTTATTAGTATTGCTATCATTATTACCTTTATCATACTGGTAGTATTGTCACTACCAGGCTAGGGTCATTGGTGTCATCCATATTAGGGTAATCAATTCTACAAAATTAGAGTATACTGAAATAGATAACTTGAATTTTAACGATTAAGCTTACTACCCCTCGACTATCAGACAAATTCTCTTAGCTACCACTAACAAGGAACATCCAAAAACATAAGAATCCCATTCATCCCAGTTTACCGTAATGTCTACCTGAAAATCTGAAAGGTAAAATTAGAAAACAAATTTTTACAATAGTCGAACGAGCCCTCAAGAACGACTTGGCCGACGAAGAGATATTGAGACTCTTAATTCAGATCAATAAAACTCTTCACCGACAAAGCCTTTCCCTGTGGCCGACAATCGTATATGGAAGAAAGTTTATTGCTTAAAATTAAATTAATTCGGATAAGTAATATGATTTAGTAAATTATAATATCCCCAAATAATAAACAACAAATTAGGTTAGTAAAACAACCAATTTGAATTTCCTCCCTTATTTCAATTATAGAAAATTAAAGGTAACCGAAGTAAGAATTAGCTTACTGTTTACATTTAGAAATAGAACATTTAGGTAATAAAATTTTTCAAATGAAAATATGAAAATTTAGAATTTCTTTGGGTCACTATTTAAGTGAATAATAACGAGGGATATTTCGAGTAATATAATTATATCTTTTCAATTCTTTGTGTTGAACTCCTAATTACAAATCCATCACTGAGAATAATGATTGAGTGGGGACAGGGATCCGGCGATTGGAGTCATCCGACTGGGTTGGACCGACTTAGCTTTAGAGCATTGAGGTCAATACCAGAAGATTTATATATTTTTTTCTCTATAGAAATGTCTCATTCCAGCAACTGCAGTGATGAGGAACAGAACTCTCAACTAATTACTTGACTCCGGACCAGATATATCCGGTATAAAATTCACGACTGAAACCGGGGTCGAGACTTCGACAATTACGGCCCGGTGATCCGCAGTGGACCCGAACTCGATGCCCCCGGGAATTTGAAGGCACTTGGTTCAGTCCGGCTGAAATGAAAAAACGGACGGCCCAGATCCTACAACTCCAGACCCAGGCGGAACAAAATCAAGTAGAAATCCGTGCGTTAAAGATGCAGATACGCACGCTGGAAGTCAAGTTGAACCAGAAATTCATCAACGAGACTACGGCAGCTCAGATTCACCCACTGCCCATAGAACTGGCCAAAATATATTCACCGGCACAGTCAAGTAAACCAAAGCGCAAGCGGTTAGGGCGAAATACTCTCGAAAAATTGAAAAGAGCCTGGTTGGCCGAACAAGAGCGACAAGAAAAGCAGAATTGACTCAAGTACCTCAGTTGTGATTAGTGTACTACCTGAACGGGTTTTAATAAATTAATGTATGTGTTACTGTGACTTGTGATCGTTTGATGACAGAAAGAGGCTATAAGTGTATTTGGGAAAACAATTACGTAAGGGACCTGAGTAAATCGGACACATACCTTCTAACGGTAGTCCGTGGACCCATAGAGTACCCGACAATTATAGTGTCATTAGTGCGCTCACTTTTTGTGAGTACTCACTCACTTGATACAGTACCAACGTTGATTACTCAAAGGGTATCAAGCGGTAAAACAATGTTGTATCTTGAGTTACGCTGGTAACAGCACTAAAGAGCAAAATAATTGATCATCAGTAACCCACCATACAATTATTTCGAATGACTGAATCAGTTGAAAATTAAAAAATGCCTTTTTGATTCATTTATGGAGTTAGAAATTCTTCATAAACTAGATTTTGAGGCTCTTGCGGTCTTTCAAAATTCATTGGCTCCGGTAAAATTAGCAATAGCAGTTTAGGCAGAGATGATGCGACTTTATTAACGGCAGATACAGTTTTAAAATTTATGATGAACAAATTAAAATGTTTAAACTTTAATGTTGGCAATAGTAAGTTATAGTGCTTAAGTGTAAGAGTTTCTGAACGTTTGAATGACGATATTATTGGTTTAATTAGATGCCTAAATGACTCAAGCTTAGTTCCAGGCAAAAACACATTATCATTTGAATCAAAACTTGCAAATCGATTATATGGTGTTAATAATTCAGAAGATATTAAACAGGCTGATGATCTTGACACAAAATTTGTCTCTTCTAGAAGAACTTAATTTCTATTGAAGGAAATGAGCGAATCTAGCCTAATTAAATCAGATGAATCAAAATGGTTGAAGCAAGAATTCTAATTGTTCAGAAATACGGGACAACGTACTGAAAATTTAGAGAAATTATTTAATGCATTGTTGACAATTAAACCGACGTCCACTGATGTGGAGCGTGTTTTATCTCGTCTTTGTACTCGTCTTCGCTCTCACCTTTCAGATAAGTCATTGAATGTCTTGATTTTTTTGAAAGCGTTTTATGGAAAAATGTAGATTATCTTAAGTTTTCGTTCTTTACCGTTATATACGGAATAGAATTGAAGCAAATACAAATAAATTGGAATCATTGAAAGTTTATTTTATGTTCTTTTCATTGAATAAATATACTTATAATATCTTAATGTCTTTAGACCACTTAGTTTTCATTTATACAATAATATATTAAAAAATAGACAAAATGCAACTTGACCTATTAATAATAATAATATTATATTTTTAAATTTTGAAGTGTACCGCTGCAAAATGTCAACAAGAGATGTCAATAATCAACAAACAAGCTGCACTGAGAGCGTTGTCTTTGTAAACTTAATCGGCTTCTCTAACAAAAGCGAGAAATCTTATGAAACCTGATATAACGTACGTCGTTGTCTGGGTTAAGAAAGCATGGTGGTGGGTTACAGGTACTGCAAAATCTTTACCTCCTCATGCTGTTTCCAGCGTAACCCAGAATACAATTTATAGCTGACCACTTGATACCCGTTGAGCAATCAACGTTGGTACTGTATCAAGGGTTTGGGTACTAGCAAAAAGTGAGTATGCTTAACATACTATAATTGTCTAGTACCCACTGGGGTTCACGGACTGCCGATAGAAGGCCTGTGTCCGGTTTCTTTTCGTCCCCGCGGTAACAATCAACGTTATGAGAAAATCAAAATGCCCAGACATGGATGTACTAGTAAAAATTTATTTGGAACACATGATCAACTTATAATGTCCTAGCCGATTCTTTTGGAGTAGACTCTGACCCAGCAGAATGGAGCGTTAATTGGGCCCGGCTGGCTTGTCTGATTCTTGCCCGCGCCGCTTTACCCGGCCGGATCTTTTTCCTCCGAATTATTGGTGGGGTGCTTTCCTTCTGTTTGTGGAGCAGCTCACTCATGGGTCGGATCTGGGAAATGACCTCTCGATCAAGGTCATGTTGGTGTACCTTGATCTCCAGCTCCTTCACTCTCATGCGGAGGGCCCGTAGCTCAACCTGATCCTGTGCACTCTGGAGTTGTAGTTGAGTGATCAGCTTCATTCGTTTTTTCATTTCTGCTGGCGGGAACCAGGTACATTCGAAGTTCCGACAATGGGCCTTGACTCGTGCTAGCTTGGCCCGGTATTCCTCTGCCTGTTGTTGCGCCCGTTCTCTATCTGCTCGCATCTCTTCCAGAAGTTTTAGCACTGAAACGAGATAACATTAGTGAGTTTCACATCAGCATCGAGTGTCGAGCATTATTATGATCATTAATACTAAATGAGGGTAGCCTCCTCGTCGCAGCCCTCCTCTACGCGCACCCAAACCGAGTTCTATGGATTTTACCAAACCTGTCAATGTTACCGAAAATTGTAGTCGATAATAATAATAGTCAACGCTAAGAACATTACCAAGAATCAAGCAATACACACCATTAAATTAATATTGACAACCAAAACTCAACCAAACATTTAACTAAATACAAACTACTAAGACATAACTAATATTATTCTAACTCTGGGTCAAAGTTATCTAACCCAGTACACAATATCACAAGGTACATTAATAACAGAGTCATAATAATTATTTTATTCGCGAGTCTTTAGCACAGATGTTAGGTGTGTCGTGCAGCGCTAATTTTCAGTTCGGAAATCTCCTTGGCTGAGCTGGCGGTTTTTCGTGGGCGCCCGCGTTTTCTCAGCGGTTCCGGTCCCTGTCGAGGACTCCTTGGGTATTCCAGCCCCCGGCGAAGGGCTGCGGTCCGCTTTGGATGGCATTGGGCTCGGGCGTAGCCGTCGATGTCTTCCAGCTCGCCGGCCAGGACTGATATTTCAAGCCGATGCAACCGGTCCACCGCCTCCTTCGCATCGTTGAATGCGTCGATCAAAGCCAATGCAGAATGATTGAGATATGGCTCCACCTTCGGAATCACCGGGACCACATTCTGGTAGGTCCAATCATGAATCTTATACCAGATCCATCTAGACCGTAGCCGGGCGATTTCTGCGTCCTCCCTCAATCGGACGGCTTCGTCTGCCCCCTCGCCGGTAATTCCTAGGCTCAAGTCGGTCGACGAGTGGCCTTCCTGTACGTTCCTTAATTCAGCATTGGACATGACTGTAATGATAAAAGAGATATTAAAACGAATCTTTGTACCTCCATCTACGTTCGATCACTCCAAAATGCCCAAACACCCCATTACAATTTATATTCAAGCATAATACACATCCAATTCAACAGACAATGATTTTGTAGGTAAAGTAGATTAAATTACGAATTAATTTCCATATTTGATTCATATATCCAATTTAATAAATTAGATCCGGATTGCTAAATTAAATTAAGTTCATGCATTAAAGATTGGTAAATTTGGTTTAACAACTTAAGGGTGGACAAAATTAAAATAGAAAAATTAGAATTTCGTAAATTAAATTAAAATCACATATTCGAATGAATTTGTTTAACTTATTTAAAAGTTTAACTTGTTATTTCACATTAGTTTCCTTTTTTTTAAAAATATTTTTTCCCTTTATTCAACAAAGTTATGCTACTAAGACCCACTATGGAAAACGGCATTGTTAATTGTCTGAATTTATTTCGGCTCTTCGCAATCCCTGACCCTAGTGGTTGTAGGTGGCCAGATCATCTATTGATATTTGGTGGGTAAGTCAAATTTTGATTCTGATAAATTCGTTTTATTTCAGAAATGGATTTCCAAACCCTCCGTTTCGGGCATGACACCTCCATCGGATAGCGTATTCGGTATATTACTGTTTGGCGGTAACCCAAAATATGCCGACCTACTCAATTTGTGAGGTGTTTAGATGGAAATTTCTATTCATTTTTCAAATTTGGATCTATGCCGTGGGAATGTAAGACAATAATTTGAACTTGAGGGAATTTCGAGTGACTCTCCTTTCATTCACCCTCCCACATCATCGGTAAGGCTTTTACAGTGATTAAAATGATTTCTTAAGTAAAAATAAAAAAAAATTTCTTTTTCTTTTTGATTTCATTGAATGATTTTTCGCTTTTGTTGCATTTAATTAAATAATTTATTTAGTGTAAGGTAATAGTTATTAGACAATTTTGTTAGTTTTTCCTTTTAGGTAATTAGCGGTTATAACTGTAATATATGTTCCTCATTGTTCCTGGTTCATGGTTGTAAGGAACATGTATCCTAGTTTAAGCGGAGTCCCTTGCCTTTTCTGGTATGCATGGATTCTACTTCTGGAATAACAGGGGTTAAATTAGCCAAGGTGTCGGTGGTTGTATTCGAAGATCAGGGTTTCCTGCTGCCTTGGTCGATGGTGATTGGCTCGTTTATGAGAACGCATGTCTTGTCCATTCGGTTAGTCAGGGTAAATTCGGTGAGGGCACCCCTTAATTTGCATGGTTATTTCTATAAATAGAATCGGTTCTATTGGTTAAATTTTTCTTTAAGGAAAAGAAAATCGATAATATCGGTTTGAATTTTCTATTAATAGTAACGTTAAGAAAATCGATACATTGGTTGGAGTAAGTTATATAGTTAATAAGGTAGGATTCTTGCAACTAAATTTAGACATAGGGGGATCCCAAAATCACTAATTTTAACTAAAACAAAAATTAATAATTATTTAATAACGTAATAATAATGATAGTGATAATAATAATGGTAATGACAAGGGTGAAAATGTTAATGGTAATAACACTAATAGCAGTAATAATAATAACCTTAATAATTATAGTAGTAATAATAATAGTAATAATAATAGTAATAATAATGATACGAATGATAATAATAATAATACTAATTATAATAATAATATCAATAATAATGATGAAGATAATGATAATAATAATAATAGTAATAATCATAACAATGAGAATGGTAATATTAGTAATGATAATAACATTAATAATAACAATGACAATAAGGTTAATGATGATACTAATAAATATAAATTCGTAGTGTGTAAGGTTACCACATATGGGGAATCACTTGCGGAAAATTATGGACTCATTTTTCGCCCTGAGATGTACAATGATATTTCTAAGAGTAATGTAAGCTAACTAGGTTCCGAAGCAAATTAAACTAACACTTTTAGGTAGTCCTTAAGGACTATAGGAATCAAAAATGGGTTATTTATGAAAATTTATAAGTAATCCTTTTATATCACAATAAGTTGATTTATGGCAGGGGTATTTATGAAAATTTATAAATCATCATTTTTAACATACTACAATTCTAAATATATATTAAAATAAGTTAATTTAGGATATTTATGCAATGGGTAATGAATGTATATTTCGGGGGGGGGGGTCATTTAAGAAACTTATAATTTAGCTTTTTCTAAACATAATATAAGTTAGATATATATTAAGGAAACTTGATATACTTCTATATGCTTTTATATGGTAATAATATACACTTTAGTAAGGTAATTTTAAGAAAATTAATAATGATAATGACAATGATCCCAAAGATGATAATATTATTAGGACACACAAAAAAAATCTTTAAGGATTTTACATAAGTTAAAATTCAATACACATAAAGGTAAGTAGGAAAATTTTTCGAAATGATTTTAGTTTATAATAATACACCATCGAACGTGAACTAGATTACATTGAATAAAATTATGAATAATATTAATAGAATCCATTAACATACTGAATAATAGTTTGTGCAATTAGCCGACTACCGAGAGCCTTTGTAATAATTTGAGTCTGGGATATTTCC
>CAUHTR010001571.1:12500-21699 GCA_959609185.1 Schmidtea polychroa | reverse complement strand
GTCGAATATATTATCAGTAATATAATATATATTCTTTTGATTTGCCTTCATTCGAGAAATGTATTCTTTCAAACTGATCATCTCTTCACCACTTGAGGTTGAGTAAAATAGCAAACATTCAGCTATTTTATTTCGATTCTCACTATCTTCATGAATACCTGATTTTATATATTTGGAAAATTGTTCATAGAACTTTATATACTTATCTTTATCTTCCATGATTTCTTCAAATAATTCCAAGCATTTTTTGACTAAATTGGTTCTGATTACTTTCAAAATTTCATTCTGGTGAATCGTTTCTCTAACAATATCCAGTGGAAGATCGTTACCATGACCTACAGCTTTCACAAAATTCAAATATTCAGCAATCTTCACAATTATCCATTATAAAAACTCCACAAACATAGAGTTTGATATCATTACGCTTCTTTTTATTTTCAAAATCAAAAGAAGCCCGTTTAGGACAAAACAACAAAGCTCTGAATTCTAATTGTCCTTCAACAGAAAAATGTTTAACAGCCAGATGATCTTCCCAATCATTCGTTAAGGATTTATAGAATTCAGCATAATCTTCTTGAGTGACGTCATCTGGATTTCTTGTCCATATCGGTTTAGTTTTGTTCAATTTCTCTTCAAAAACAAGCTTGATTGGATATTCAATAAATTCAGAATACTTTTTAATAATATCTTTGATTTTTTTTCTCATCCAGATATTCAACTTGATATTCATCTTTCTAATATAATATTACTTTTGAGCCTCTTGCAATTTGGTGAGAACTGTCATATTTAATAATGTAGCCACCATCTGACGTTTCCCATAAACATTGCTCATTATCTTTACTTTTTGAAATAACTTGAATTTTATCAGCTACCAGGTAGGACGAATAGAAGCCAAGACCCTCGAAGGTTTATGGTGAATCAATAACCTTCATAGGGTTGAAAACTTTTGAACAAAAGGTATACTCTGAGTTTATCCGACAAAATATCCCCTATGGATTATTGCTCACAAGGGTACTGGTCACACTTAACATGTCGCAAGGGCATATTATTACTATTTTCAAAGTTTAATTATTATTATTTTTTTACTAGGGTCCCGATAATGAACAAGTACTATAATATTATTTTTTGAAAAAACTGATTTTTCGAAAAAAAGAGTATTCTTTTAGAGGGTACTCGTTTGACGAGGAGTATTTATTATAAACATAATTTTGATTATTATATACATTCTCTTTTGTTTGCCATATCATAATGGCTTCTTTAAATGCTGTTAGGAAATCTAGATGTTGCTCTCTAATTAAGTTTCTCATAACAAATTGGTCTGAGATAAGTTTATCAACATAAATAAATGTGTTTTGATTCACATCCTTAATAATGTGCCCAACATATTCCCAAATGCGATTTGAAGATCTTTGGACATTTCAATGGTTCCTGTAACAACGATAAGAGATAATAAAGAATCAAAAACTCATTGATTTCTGCCCCAGTGCTAGAAAATGTTATATGATGTAATTCTACTAAGCACTGGAGGACTTTTACAAAACATTTCTACTTTAAATATTTTTAGCGTGGTCATTTAAATAAATTTTATTTCAATAAAAACCTGCTCCGAAGAAACAGAGTGGTCCATTTTACGGGGCGAGCTTCAACCAGCGGCCAAAACTGAGCCATCCTAGTTGTAGTTTTTCCGATCTCCTCAGCCCTGTACTGGTTAAGGGATCAGGGCTATTTTTGTAAAATAGATTTTTGTCTTTATTCCTATTAATTTCATTGTTTTTTCTGAATATTGGTAGTTTGAGTTTTCTTATGTTTTAATCGGTGTATTTAATATCTCATTGATCAATTTTAGGCTTTTCGAATAACATTATTCATATTAAGTTTCTAGTTTACATTCTTTGTTTGTTTATTTATCACATATATTTCCACAATCATTATTATCATTAATGGTTGTAAGTAAGACGTTAAAACAAAAATAAAAATATATATAATAAAAAAGCCATAATAAGGCATACTAAAATGAAGCTCTTACAAGGCCAAAATACGAAAAAAAAGCCATTACAAGGTATAATTAAACAGTTTTACAGGTCACAACAAAATAAAATAGCCATTACAAAACATAAAAAGATAAAAAGTCGTAACAAGGCTACAATAATCTTTAATAATCGTTATTATATAGCTCTAATGAAATCAATAATTTTTGTCATTTCCTAATACCGATTCCATCATACTTTCTTTTACTATCAATTCTGTGCACGACCACGCTTTTATTTGTCTTTTTCATTCAAACTATGTTTTATTTAAATTTATTTTAATTTACAGACCTCAACAGGTGTATATTGATATCACCATTACTGTGTATTATTTGGAGTAATCGAACCCGTGAAGGTTTTTTCCAACGATTACAAAATTATCATATAAAGTTCTGCTATAACAACTATCTCACACCCCATCCTCCTTTGTGTCATTAGACTCATCGTTAGTAAAATAGGTCATATGACTATCATGATTTCCACAATCTCGGTCTCACAAAATATTTGCCAAAAAAGCAACAACGCTGGGATCTCTTTTAGATATCTCGTGAGAATTGTAACTCCGCTGCTACTCTTTTCTTCACCTCGCAACAACGATCCAATTTCAATTCCGAGGGCAGCCACTTATGGGCATCGCTCCTGAAAATTAATGACTTACATCCCGTTAACGTTCATTCGGCTTGTTATGAACCGAGAATATAATTTTCATTTGAACCCTTTCATATCTGTGTTGAAGTGAGTTATTTACACTGAGTGTATTTTGTTCAGGTTATGACACGAATTTTAAGCACATCTAACACTGTAGGGAAGCAGTGAGATCATCGTGAAGAATGATTACTAGTTTGGTTCTTTTTTAACACCATTAGTTCATCTAAATTTTACCCAAACATTTTGCAACATAAACTCATGTTATTTTTGTAATCATTCCGGAATTTTTCACCTAATCTATTTTGGATAAACCGTAGCAAACAGTCAATTTATGAAACTTGATCTTTATCACAATATAGCTAAAAAATACCCAGATTTTCAATAACAATACAACTATTACAGACTATATAATTGTAAAATTATCCCAGTTTACAAAAATTTTACATTTCGGCTTCAACAAATATTTTCCTCTCCATTGCAACGACAAAAAACCATCTACAATTACTGAAATTCTCATGAACGCAAAGAGCGCACCTATATATGAAAATATGCCCACCTGAGCATCTAGAGAACTATTATCAATAAACTATTGACCAACATTGTATATAATCTGATTTTTTATTATCCTGCATTTGAAAAATAGTTACCTACATTAACTTAGTTTCTCATTAACTCATTAATATTTTAAATAAAATTTACAAATTTATTTATGTTAGCACATTTTAATAATATATAAATAGTAATATTTAATAAATATAAAAACCATTGTAGACAGAAATATCGGACTTTAGTAACCTTTTGAAAAACTACCAAGTATCCTATAACAAAATAAATATTTGTTTATCTATTAATAATTATTTACATTTAAGGACATTTTATTTAGTTTAAATATTATCCTTTGAAAGATTCAAGTTTTTGTAGAATTGTTTTATCAGATAATTTTATTGAGTACTTTTTTATTATAATTTCTTTTCTAATTTTTTTTACATACATTTCTAGTTTTTAATATAACTAATATAACGAGTATATTTAGTAAATTAATCACTTGTAACATGAAATATTATTTAAAAATGTTATTGAATTGCATTTTTAAAAAGTTCTCATGTATTAAGTGAAGGTCATCTTTTCCCATTAGAGAATTATTAATTATTTGATATTTTTTGGATTTGTTAAACATATGAGAATTATTTTAGTTGGTCAATGTCTAGTAATTATGATAATGACGTTGAAGACCTTTTAGAAAAGTCTATCGATGATAATTATCCAAAGGTCTGTATTATTTGAACATTATTTTGAAATTTATTTTGTAAATTTTTGTAGTATCATCGAAACCTACAAAATAGATGTCCGTTCAATTTTAAAAACAAGCCACGACTTCAAAATCGAGTTCATCGAAAAATCATAAAAGTTGAAGGTAAATAATTTTGTATGAATAATATTTTGTAATAGTAATAATTTGTTAATGAATACTGATTAATAACATCCATTAAAAGTTTATTTGAAGATTAATTTTATTCGTAATCAAATAAAGCCTCGATTTAGAAATTAGGTAGTAAAATGAAAATTTATTAATATAGAAACGTTTTATGATATTTTTGTAATGGATAGATAATTATTTTATCAGTTATATTGTTTATTATTTGATTTACAGAAGATTTTTCCATTATAAGGTAAATTCTTTCGAATTTCTAAGGGGCGGTTTTTCGAGGTACTGACCCACTTAAGATTGCTATGGACACCAATGACCTACTAAATGAATGCATAGTAACCAATGACCTACTTTATGGTTGCCATGGTAATGACCTACTTTATGGGTACCACGGTAACGACCAATGTCCTACTTTATGGGTGCCATGGTAACGCATATTTTCAAATCTCCTTTAGCGTCAAAAAGGTGTCAATATTACGGGAAACATCTATATACGTACTGAATGGTTCATTAGGGTGTTTTGAAATTAATATATTGTTCATAAATGAGGTATTATTTGGTTGCAGGTAATTGGCATATTTTGTAACCATTATATGTCGTTGACCAATAACATTTCTGATGGAGGTTTTATTATCGATACAAAATTATATATTGACATAGCAGTTAATGACAAATTATGTTTGTGAAATGTTTCTCTCAATTAATTAGAATTCATGAATGACCTTCATTTTACGGAAAAGATTGGAAACCAACAAATATGTCACATCGCGGAAGAGTGGATTCGTTAGTATCGATTTGTGCACCCTGAAATAAAGGGTACTTTTGTCGTATTTCCCCACAGTTAAATCATTAGCTAAATAAATAATCAAACAAAACAACATCTAAATAAAAAATATATATTGAGAACGACTAGTACCCATCTGACCTGTACCAATACTTTGTCGGATAAACTCAGACTATATGTAAATGTCTATATTTAACTATGAGGGAATACGATAAAAATACCAAATAGAGTATTATAAATAACTAGATAAAATTGTCATTGAGAGATTCATATTAATTTTTACATATTTTATATCAATATAATATTAAAGATCAATAACATCGATATAAAATGAAAATAATCTATTAATTGTCTTATCCATAAAATCAATTAATAAAATTCTATTCACAAAACTGAGCTTTTTTCGTAATATTCACACAAATATATTTTTTAATTTTGATATTGATTTCAATGCTGGTTTAATTTATTTTTATATTTTAAGCTTAATTTAATTTATTAATTTAAATGTTTATATAAAATTTATATAATTTGATAAATACGATTTAAATGTTTATTAGCAATTTTCCGTTTTAACTTAAACGAGATACCATGAGACATAACATTGATTCGACTCTAGAAACAACGATACATCAATATTTCCGCTTTAACATTAAGATTAAAATTTTTAATAGCATTAAAGCAGAAATATATATGAGTTGCATATTCTAAAAGAATCTGATTAATCGTAAAAGGAAAGTGATTCCCAGATGAGGAATAATTAACAAATATGGAAAGTGATGATCATGATAGGTAATGATTGTACTAATAAAGAAGTTAGTGATTGGTAAAGAAGGAGGTTAGAAAGGAGAAGGTGGAAAAGTACATAAAGAGATAAATTTTAAATAAAGTAGAGTTTTATGAAGAAGCCTCTTAAGTCTACTAAACCATCACACAACTTTTTATTGAATTTGTTAATGAACAGAAAACGAGTATAATACAAAAAAAGAAAACGTCCGAAATCATCTTAATGAGAAGGTGTGCTGCTACCAATTTAGTAATCTTCGGCTCTATTTTTGTCAGCAATTAATCTTAAATCACCGCGCCTGACTATTTCCAGTCGTTTTCTTTTTTTGGTTAATAAATTTGTTACTGCACTGAATGCGCGTTCCACCAAATACGAAGAAGGAAATGCAATTAAGAACTTTTGAATTATAGCCCATATTTCAGGATAAGCCGGAGGAATCTCCTTTTGCAACCAGAATTGTTTGTAAACATACTATGACACAAATAACCAACTTGGATAAATTTTTACCGCAAGCAGATTCTTTACAATAAATGCGAACAGGATTCTTTTTTTCTGATGAAATTGATGCAAAGTGATATTTAAGGATCACACTTGGAATAAGAGTTTAAATTTTTTAAATAGAGTTTGAAGACAATAAATCAGTAAATATATCGATGTTTTTGATATTCAGGAATTTTCGGCACTGCCTTTTTCAAGTGAACAAATTCACACACATATATAACATTTATTTACCATATTTAAATAGTTCTATTGTGATATTTTACCTTTTTGTTATATTCGATTTTATTACTTGAACTCATTTTTGAATACGAATTTTTTAACTTGTGACAACCACACCATTTTATAAAATTCCCATCAATCGCTATATAAATTTTCAGAAAAAGTCAAATTCAATCCTTTACTTCTACCCGAAGGTTGGGTGCGCCTGTTTCATGATTCAGGAATGTTTTTCTACTGCCATGTGTCAACAAAAGTTGTCACTTGGTCAATGCCTTATCAATTACAAACTGAACCTCATCAATGCCACCGTGTACCTATTCGATCAATACCTTGTCTTTCGTTTAAACTTATCAATAATGAAAATACCGACTTGGAATCTTTGAAAGATGTGAGCCTTCTAGCTTTCAAAGCTTAAATCGATTGTCTATATCTTTAGGCAATACCCGATGTTATTGAAGATAAAATAAAAACGGATAAAACAATCGAACCGGAAACTACTGAGTTCGAAAATAAAAGCAATATTGTCACTGAGCAAGATCAGAATAGTTTTATTGAAACGACCGAAGTAAGTCCCTAATCTGCCTTTCAAGTGGTGAATTAGTCATTTTAATGATGTAGAAAGATATTGAAGAAGGGGAAATTGAATCCTCTGATGAAGGAGAGGAGGCAAATGATGTTATATCAGGCAAAGGTTAGATTTACTCACTTAATATACATAAAGGAGTCGTAGTTAATATCCACCCTTTCCGTCTTTTTAAACCGTGAAATTGTTAATAATTAATCTATTTCAATAACATTATTGATAATTTTAAGTGTACACTGAGGTCTATTTTTACACGATCCCAAAATTATAGGTATTTATTTTTCGTCGTAATTTTTCCCTGTTGTAATTGCAATTACTATTTAGGTGGAATTTCCAGAATTATATAACTGAAATTGACTTTGTTTTATACATTGAGGGATTCAGATTCATAAATTATCAATTAGAAACGCACAAAATTACAAAATCTACAATAAACTCATTTCTTTTTTCCTATTCGAACATCTCGCGTTTTCTGTTAATTATTTTTGGTATTTTAATTTTTAAATGGATTTTTGAATTGACCATAAATAAATTATAAATCGATTTAAAATTAATTATCAATATATAAATTGATTACAAACTAATTATCAATATATTGTTTGAGTTATCGGTGAAATTGAATATTAAAAATTATTGACCTGACTCGTTTATTACCAATTTACAGCGACACCAATAATTTAATATTACAACAATGAGTTAAGTGCTTATTGCAACCCTTCGAGAGGTAATTTTATACTTCACTTTACGTTTTGTTTAATTTCTCTTTTTTCCCCTGTTTTCTTTCAAAATTCTTGATTCTTTTCTTTCAACCAAACTCAATAGATTCTTATCAAAAAACCGTTTCATGTGTGCACATCACATAACCATATTATTGCTTTGAAACACCTTTCGGAATGAATTTAAATATTGCCTCTGAGCCATCTGCAATCAATATAAAGTCTTTCGTCTCCATTAAATATCAATTACCTTTTGCACCATTTGTAGACTGTTGAAAACAAATTCGAAATATTTTTGATTTTCATTGGAGCACGCTGCAAAACTGTATATGAAACTTTTTGTCAAAGCCAGTTGTGGTTATTCAATGCTCATTCAATTAATTAATGCTCGTGATTATAAGTGATTATAAGTGATTATATAAGTGATTATCAATATATTATAAATTAATTATCAATATATTATAAATTGATTATGAATATATTATAAATTGATTATGAATATATTATAAATTGATTATCAATATATAATAAATTGATTATCAATATATAATAAATTAATTATCAATATATTATAAATTAATTATCAATATATCATAAATTAATTATCAATATATTATAAATTGATTATGAATATATTATAAATTGATTATGAATATATTATAAATTAATTATCAATATATCATAAATTAATTATCAATATATTATGAATTGATTATCAATATATATTTAATGATAATTTTTAAATATTTAATTAACAACGCGCTATAACCACTAAAAGTTCTATCTAAATTTGCCTATAAATTAGAACCAATAAAACATTGTATACAACTCTTTCATTCTTATTGTCCGCATGAATGCCATTAGAATTAGTCATGTTCAGAAATAATTCTCCCTAAGCAGTACCAGATTGACCATGTTCACCACAAATTCAACCGGGTCAAACACAATTCAGCGAATGATTTTATCAGAACTACCGGCAGTTTTGTTCCTGAAAAACGACGGAAAATAGTTAGTTTTGATGAGCAAGTCGAGCTGAACAAGGAGGTTGATCAAAATGGTGATAATAATGATAATGCGAGAAAAAAAGTAACAGAAACGCCAGATGAAATAAATCCAGTAATTTATGTTCCATTACGAAATCCAGCATAAGCCTAGCTTTCAGCCATTGGATCTATTAGACATATCAGCAAAACTCCTGGAGCCAGATCAGTTGAGGAATTATTGTAAGAAGATATTCAATTTTGTTGAAGAAGAAAAACATTTTCCAAGGTTTTTTTTCATTGTTGGAAAATTTCCATTTCTATTTCAAATAGGTTTTTTTTCATCAAAAAGAAGGTTAAAAATACATATCCCAATAACACAAACAGACTGGCATTGAAACCAGCGGAACAAAGGCAACCAGCGGTAACAAACTCAAATATTGAAACATCGGTATTCATTGGTAAATGTTTGATGGGATTTAAATTGCTTTTTTCAGGTTTCGCCTAGTTGCACTGAGAAATTGAAAA
>CAUHTR010001571.1:0-7500 GCA_959609185.1 Schmidtea polychroa | reverse complement strand
GATACATTAATACATAAATAAATTAATATATAATTTAAACACTTAATTGAAAAGGCAGATTTTCCATTGCAACTCGTAATTCACGTTTCACGTGCCTATAATAACCGTCACAATCTTATACAGTTATACTGTTCCATCCATCCTCTTAAGCCACCATGATATCTTCAACATTAGCACAATTAGCTCTTCTCACAACATTTTCCATTTATAAAACGATTCCTCAATGGGATTTAATGAAGGGGAATATGGTGGTAAATAAACTACTTGATGCCCATTAGCTTCTATAATGTTCTTATTGACAGTACATCTGTGAAATGCCACGTTATCCATAATCATAATACAATTTTCCAGATCTCGTTCTCTTAAGCATTCAGAGATAGAATTAAGATAATTTTGAAATATAATTTCATTTTAGGGCCTGTCATTTACCTTTTTAAATAGCATGGCACAACATACTGAAATATTCTTCGACCTAATATTTGTAACTACTGTCGTTGGAGTTTCCCCAACAGGGGCTCTCCAGTGTTTAACTCTGAGACTTACGTTGAACCCTACCTCATCGAGAAAAATAATTTTATTTGGTGGAAATAAATTCTTCTGGTTTCGATGACATCAACATCATTTCTTCTTTGAGGTAATATCTTAATAAGCTTCAATGAATAGTGCAAATCTTTTAGACACTTGTGAATTGTGAATACCTAAACCTTCGAAAACAGCGGCTCTATCAACAAGATTCCTTACATATTCCTTTACCTCCTCGTTTACTTTACTGTGCCTCAATCCACCTCTTGGAATAACAGAAGACTTTCCAGTTTTTTTAAAGTATCAATTATACTATAAATAGTACTGCGTTGCAAGTTTTCATACGCTGATGAAGATACTAATTGACCGTTATTATATGCTTGAATGATACGAGATCTTCGGCTTGGGTCGATTCTATTGTAAGAATACCTCTTGATTCTTGGGGTTTGCGATTGGATAGACATAATAATAAATTGATTACGAAATTGATTGTCTAAAAAGTGAAATTGATCTTTCAAAAATTTAATTATATGGGTAAATTAAATAAATGTACGAAATTGAGTTTTAAAATTACGAAATTGACCCGAAAACCCTGTAATACAGTATAGAAATAGCGATAATTATTAGTTCATTCGGAAAGTAATGTCGTATTGGATTATCATGTTAGAATGTTGTCTGCCACTAGATAGGATGAGTAGAAACCCATTCCAAATTCTTTCATCATTGAAATATCATTCCCAGCATGAAGTGCTCTCATGAATGCCTTAGTTCTCTATCTAGCGATTGTTCTCAATTTGTTGATCATATCTGGCTTTGTCATTCCGATTCCAGTGTCAATAATATTTAAAGTTCCATCATCTTTATCGGAAATAATTTTCTTTCCCAAATCGTTCTCCTTACTTACGAATTTCATATCTATAATTCCTGATTTCTTGTTGCGCCACTCTTGCAGTGTGAGATCTGGTGTTATCTTACTGCCTGAATGTCTACTTTGTATAGCATTCTTCAAACGTTTCAGTAACTAGCAAATCACATCTGGATGATACTATGGATATTTCCATAGGTATTTCGATCTGGCTTTGGATTTGACGATAAGCTTGGTGAACGCTATTATTTTCCGCACTTCGGATTATCACATTGAACCAATTTTTATTCACCTGTGCAGGAATCGATCCTTGGTCTTTGCATATTGTTCGTTTCGTTCAAAAGTTATTCATATTCCCTTCTTGCAAATCTTTCTCGTAAACTTTAAATATTCATACATTGTAACCCTACCTAATCCTATTCCCCGGTATCTCGTTAAGTATTTTTCAAAGAGGTCGATGGTAGTCCATTGTGTAGAAATTTCTATTTTTAAATTTTTCAAACCATCTTTGCATTTTTCTTTCATTTAGAGCATCATAAACTCTGTCTGTCATTAATCTATCTAATCATACCTTAATGTGCAATATGATCAATTAATGCTGATATGTGGTGGGCACTGTTCATTTAGTTTAAATGCACTCAATAAATCATCAGCACTTCATCAAGTGTGTATTTATTGATTTCTTTTAAATTTTGGTTATTGACTTCAGTAATTAAAATCAATCTCACTCTCAATTACTAAACTTTAATCTGACATAATTTATTGAATAAAATTTGACAAATGCAAAAACCAAAAATCTATTCATATCTACATTACAATATAAATCAGTGTTTCCAACGGTGGGGCATCAAGCATCAGAGGTGGGACACGTCAGCAAATATCAACTTTTCCATATATATATATTTTAAATATAATGCTCATTCACGACTGAATATAACAATGTGCGTGCATACTGGCAATACTGATTATCAAAGGGGCCGGTGGGGCATGGTATAAAGAAGGTAAGGAAAGACTGATGTAATTAGTAATAAATATAATGATTTAATTATACGATATATTTCGCCAGTTTTCTTGTCATTATCAAGTAGAATCAAAAATATTATAAATTTTATTAACAAATTCTAATAATTTTTATTTTTTCTTTTTAAAAAATTGAAATTTAAAATATTTACCTCAATAATTTAATATATTAAAAATCAATAGATAAAAATTAATGAAATCTATAATATCTATTCTAGCTGTTGCTGTCAGGAAACTTTTGAATTATATCATTTTTATTTAAATAAATCATATTTTGATTATATCTTTAAAAATTGAAATTCGAAAATACTTAAATCAATAATTTATTATATTTGAAATCAAAAAAAAATTAATGAAATTTATAATATCAGTTGCTGACAAGGAAACTTTCGCATTATATCTTGTTATTGGAAATTTAAAAAAATATTATTAATAATAATATCAAAATTTAAACATTCTAATAATTTTCATTTTTAAAAATTCAAATTTAATATATTTTAAATCAATAAAAAAATTAATGAAATCTATAATATTGACTGTTGCCGACAAGGAAACTTTTGCGTTATATCTTTCTATTAGAAATAAAAAAATATAATTAATAATAATATTAAAATGTAAACAAATCCTAATAATTTTTATTTAATTCAATTATATTGAAATTTGAAATTATTTAACTCAATAATTTAATATATTTTAAATCAATAAAAAATGAATGAATACTATAATATCTATTCTATCTGTTGCTGACAGGGAAACTTTCGAATTATATCGTTTTATTGGAAATAAAAATATATCTAATATTATACAATCAACAACAATATATTGATGAAAAATTTCCTATTTATTATGACTTGTAACTGAGAGCCCTAAATAACACTCGCTTTGTGAACTTGTTTTAAAATTTTCCGATTCTTTCTGATGATTATATATTTTGATTCGATGAAATATATCCACCTCTTTTGCAATTTATTCAATGGAGGGGTGTGAAATATAGCGTTAAATAATGCAATTATCAACAATAGGCAAATTGTGAAAATAAGCGCGAAGGCCGTCAATTAGCATCACAATATATGCTTGCCAAGTTGCATCCACACATTCAAAGATGGGGAGGAATCCTGAGACTGTATGGACCCGACAGCAAACCAGTGAAACGGTTCGATATGCACGAAATGCAAAATCTACTCCTCGAAGATCGCGGAGGTGTCAAAAACAATCTCATCAATTTGTTGCGTAGGAAAATGCTAGAATTGAATGAAGAATGGGTAAATAATAATAATCGTGGCTAATATATGTATGTATATGTGTGTCTATGTACTAGCAGCAATCAACCAATAAGACATACGCGAAATTCAAGGTTCCGTTTGAGAACATACCAATTATCGTGTTCCATCCAGATTCGAAGGATCAATCGAAATAAATAAATTTTAATCTCTAAAAGACATTTTCCCGTGGATACTTTTCTTTTGCTGGGAAATTCGCAAGTGCATTTATGAGAGAAAGCTTTGTTTGGGAATGTAAATTCGATCTTTTCACTCGATGATGATTTTATTTCCAAAGTGATAAATAGTCAACTCTTCTCTTTTTATGTTTTTAATTTATCATTATTATCATTATTATTATTATTTGCTTGGTTCAATACTTTTATGATTCAATGGTTTTTGAATGGGGCTTTTCATTGGTATCGATTGTGAGGAGATAATGAGCTGCTGTTGTTGCCGCTGCCACTGCCACTGCACTGCCATTGCCTCTCCTCCTGTGTTCTATGTGTTATCAGCTAGGCCCTCTCACTGGGCATTTTGATTGGCTGAACGTGATTTTTCATTCCTAATGTACTTTAGCTTCAATAAATTATTCAGCATTTTATTTTATGTTTATTTATTTCTTTATTATTTATTAATATTATTTTATATATTTTATTTATTATTATTTTATTAGATATTATTATTATTATTATTTATTTATTTACTATTATATTTTTATTATTTATTAATATTTTTATATTATCATTTATTTATTTTTAATATTTGTTATATTATATTAATGTTTTTTATTATCTATTTTTTTATTTATTATAATTTTATTGGATATTGTTGTTATTATCATTTATTTATTTTATTTATTTTTATATTTTATTAATGTTTTTTTATATATTATTTTATTTATTTTGACTATTATATTTTTATTATTTATTTTTATATTATATTGATGTTTTTTGTAAATTATAATTTTATTAAATATTATGTATTATTTAATTATTTATTATAAATATTCTTATCGTTATCATTTATTTATTTTTAGTATTTAATATTTTTAATATTATATTAATGTTTTTATATATTATTTTACTATTATATTTTATTATTTATTAATATTTTTTTATTATCATTTATTTATTTTTAATATTTGTTATATTATATTAATGTTTTTATTATCTATTTCATTATTTTACTATTATATTTTTATTATTTATTTTTATATTATATTATGTTTTTTATATATTATAATTTTATTATCTATTATTTTATTTATTTTTAGTATTTATTATTTATATATTTTTATATTATATTAATGTTTTTTGTAAATTATAATTTTATTAAATATTATTATTATTTAATTATTTATTAATAATATTTTTTATTGTTATCATTTATTTATTTTTAGTATTTAATATTTTTAAATTATATTAATGTTTTTATATATTATTTACTATTATATTTTTATTATTTATTAATGTTTTTATATATTATAGATTTTATTAAATATTATTATTTCATTATTTATTATTTTAATATTTTTAAATTATATTAATCTTTTTATTATTATTATTTTATTTATTATAATTGTATTAAATATTGTTATTATTATAATTTATTTATTTTACTATTATATTTTTATTATTTATTCTTATATTATATGAATGTTTTATATATTATAATTTTTATCTATTATTTTATATTATAATTTTATTAAATATTATTATTATTTCATTATTTATTATTATCATTTATTTTATTTATTTATTTTTACTATTTATTATATTATTTGTTTATTGTCATTACATTAATATTTATTTTATTATTATTATTTATCATATTTATTATAATTTATTTGATTGCGAAGTTATATTAAATAAAATGAAAAATTTTTCAACTTTCAATTTCCTTAAAGTTTCTTTTAAATTTTCCTTAACGGCTTGAATTATCAGTTATTGGGTTTGGAGAAACAGATCCTGTTCTTTCCTTACTTTTGTTAAATTAAATTTCAGTGGGTTCACTTAAAACACAAATCTATCCTGACTAAGTTTCCACAATCGTATTCTTGGATATTGTTATATAATTGTCTCTATAACTCCATACACAATTACTGTTCACCCATTGCTAAACAACGCTGGAACTATAAAGCGATTGATCGGTAATTATTTGTCGGTATATTACTTCATAATTACGACCAAAAGTTCTTGATTTTGTTCAGTAGCTTTCAAATCATTCTCCTTTCACTTTCAAAATTGATTCCTTATCGGTGGCCTCATTTACCCTGCTTTGACCCAGAAACTGCCCTATTGTAATTAACACCATATACTGAAACAACTCAACAACATATTTCAAGTTCATCAAACGCACATCACAACCGAAAAGGTAACGAGATATTGAAAAAAGAAATAGACAATTTATTTCATCCAAAATAACATAACGGTCACTCATCCACTGTCTCCGACTTTCTAACTTGACTTTAAAGGTAATTCAACACATAAATAGTATCTTGTCTTCAGAACTTCCACATGCTTGGTCAATCCCTGTATTGCCTTGCTTTCCATATTTTGAAATCAAGTACCTTTCCATCAAAAATTGGAATCTTTAACTTCTATAACCTATTCAAACTTTTCTTCACCCTTGATAATTAACATTCTGATGTTTTTGACCCCTCACTCACAATAATTTATTCCGTACTTTTTTGCGTTTTCTTCCTGTCAACAATAAATTTAACACTCGAGTTACTTTCCATTTTCGATAACGCCACCGGGTCCAGAAAGTTTTGTATTATCATCATTACCACCTCCTCTTAGACACAGGACCAAATGAATTGTCGATCCATTATAAAGATTGTAATCCGATAATTTCCCGCGTCCTTCTAATTGGCTTCCAGGGTTAATTTACATTTGCTGCTCAACAGAGATTCTTTCTTTTTCTAGGATTTTGGTCAATTCATTTTCAATTTCATCACTCAACTTCAATTCCAGAGAAATTTTCTTTCCTGTCAAAGTCTTTACAAAAATTTGCATTTTCCACAGACAAGAATTTTGGGGACCATAGCAACATTCTTGTTTTTTAACCTGATAGCTGGCCGCCTCATGCCTTCTAATTTCAAAATTTTCAAAGCACCCATCCCTTCACATCTCTCTACAAGAGCCCTCAAATATCCTTTCACTGGGTATCCCTTTTCTTTTCGTTGTTTGCTATTTCATTTGCCATTCATTTATTGTACTTTGTGCCGGAGGTAAGGATGTTCAATTTAATACTCCCTCCGTCCGGTAATATGGTATACATTTCAACAAAAATCGTAGATTATCGTGAATATAAAAATAAATAGGCAACTGTCATGACATTGTCATAGTAGATATTCATGACAATATAACCTAAAATATTTGACTTAAGTAATATCATTCTTAGTTAAATACTTACCGTTCAAACATCAGTGTTTCTTGAGGTAGATAAAATTAGTACCGCTGCAAGACGAATATGGAAAATGTGGAAGGAAATTTGTTAAATTTAGAAAGAAGAGATTCAAAATATAAACAGTTAACTAAAGAACAACGTCAAGGTATTTTTGAAAATTTATTACAGCAGATGAAGGAGAATAAGTTAAAACACGGTGCAATCAATACCATATTTCCGGACGGAGGGAGTAATATTTATTTTTTTAAATTTTATTTTATATTTACAATAATATTTATAAAATGTTTCAATAAAGGTAATATAATAAACTTGTCATGTACATTTTTGATTTATTTTATTTTTCGCAAATGTATACATATTTCCGAGAACCAAAAATCGCTCAAATGTATACCATATTTCCGGACGGAGGGAGTATAATTT